>CAWUFW010020335.1:0-70000 GCA_963921515.1 Calotriton arnoldi | reverse complement strand
CTCCCTGGTAATAGATGGCTGACGTGCAGGTGGGGCGACCCTCCCTCATTGCCAGGTACCCAATTTGACCTGGTCCCGTGCAGCCGGGCCGAGGGGTTTGAAGTCTTGCATGGTCCCTCCCGGTTACCCCGGGAGGGACTGGCAGCAGTGGGGCTGCTGCCTGCTCCCGTCACTACAGGAGCCTGCCTCACCTGTGGGTGGGCAGGGGGGACTCCCAGGCTGAGCGCCTCCTAACGCTTTTTTTCTCCCAACGGTGCAGTCTGACTCCCAGAGGCGAAGCCTTGAACGGGGCGCCCGGGCCGTCTCGCCGTGCGGGCGGTGGACGGACAGTGTCACCCTCCTCCCACCTCTCCCGCACCCACAGGTGGGGGAATGTTTTCAAAAAGTTGCCTGTGACTCTTGGTGGTGGATCACTCGGCTCGCGCATCGATGAAGAACGCAGCTAGCTGCGAGAATTAGTGTGAATTGCAGGACACATTGATCATCGACACTTTGAACGCACCTTGTGGCCCCGGGTTCCTCCCGGGGCTATGCCTGCCTGAGGGTCGCTTGATTGTCAATCGCCCCGGGGCTTCCCTGGGATGCGACTGGGGCTCTGCTTCCCTTCATCCCCCCCACAAGGTCAGACCCCCCCGATCGCCCGTGGCAGGGTCCCTCACCCTGTCCTTCCACAGAGGTACGCTGCCGGCACGCCAAGCCCTGCTTCCCCGCCACGGCCTCCACCCTGGGCCCATCCCGGGGCACCTGGCTGCGTGCCACCCCTGGCTGTCTGTGGTGTCCCACCGGATGCCCGCACGCACGTGCCTTGGGTGCCCACCTCTGCGGCTGGCTTCCTGGGAAGGGGGAAACCCCTCCAGATCAGATCTGGGGAAAGAGGGCACGCGCTGCCAGGACCCCAGGCCCCTGCTCTGGCAGGGTCCTAGTCTTCCTCAGTGGCTCCCCCCGAGGCTACGGCTTTTTTTCCGACTTCGACCTCAGATCAGACGTGGCGACCCGCTGAATTTAAGCATATTACTAAGCGGAGGAAAAGAAACTAACCAGGATTCCTCCAGTAATGGCGGGTGAAGAGGGAAGAGCCCTGTGCCGAATCTCCACCCGGCGGCGGGCGCGGGAAATATGGCATCCTTCTGATTGAGGCTCACCCCGTGGACGGTGTTAGGCCGGTAGCGGCCCCCGGCGCACCTGAATCGGGTCTTCTCAGAGTCGAGTTGCTTGGGAATGCAGCCCAAAGCAGGTGGTAAACTCCATCTAAGGCTAAATACGGGCGCGAGACTGATAGCCAACAAGTACCGTAAGGGAAAGTTAAAAAGAACTTTGAAAAGAGAGTTCAAGAGGGTGTGAAACCGTAGAGAGGTAAACGGGTGGGGTCCGTGCAGTCTGCCCGGAGGATTAAACACGGTGGGTGGCCGGTGCATAGAGCCGCTCGCATGGGGACCGGAGCGTGGACGGAAGGGGGACGCCTCCTTCGCCCTTAGTGCACCGCATGTTCATGGGACACCCAGTGCTAAATCATTCATAGATGACCTGATTCTGGGTCAAGATTTCGTAAGTAGCAGAGCAGCTACCTTGCTGTGATCTATTGAAAGTCATCCTCTGAGCCAAGCTTTTGTCTTTCTGTGCGTGGGCACCCGCGGATGCCCTCATCCAGCACACCCAGGGGTGGGTCCCTCTGCTGCCGGGATGGGGAGGAACGCAGAGGGGGTGAGACAGGCCTGCTGGAGGCCGCCTCCACCAAGTGCCCTCTGGCACAGGGGCCTCCCCCTCCCATCCCTGCACCACCGGGGTGTAGGGATGGGGGCCACCATCCCTGCAGGTCAGCAGGGTGACCAGATGGCCTGGGCCAGCCGGACCCCCCTTCTCCCTGCTCCCAAACAAGTTGAGCAGGGAGGTGAGCAGTCCCAAGGAAGGAGCCTCCTGAGCAGTGGCCTCAGTGCTCCTGGCCACCCTCGCCATCATCGGACTGCAAGGGCGACTGGGTCTGGCTGTCTCAGGACATCTGGAAGCTGGGTCTTCCCGGGCCATCTGGTCACCTGGCTGTGTGACCAGATGGCCCTGTGGGCTGGGTGACCAGATGGCCCTGTGGGCTGGGTGACCAGATGGCCCTGTGGGCCAGGTAACCAGATGGCCCTGCGAGCCGGGTGACCAGATGGCTGCGCAGGCTGGGTGACCAGATGGCCCTGCGGGCTGGGTGACCAGATGGCTGGCCTACCGGCCAGATAGACTAGCTCCAACTTTTGTCCTTTCCCAGGGTTCTGTAAGCCCCCACTATGTGGGGTCTTAATAGTCAAGGAAAATGGGCTCCCCGGGCAGGCCGGCAGGGAGAGGACATGGCCTGGGCTTAACCCTCCTTGGTCCAGCGGGGCCTGGGGAGGCTCTCCCCAGCCTGGCTAGGGTTTGGAAGCTGGGACCGGGCCCGGGGTTGAGCTCCGTCTGGAGGGCCCCGGGGCCAGGGCAGGCTCACCTGACCTGGCTGGGTTCAGAAGCAGGGACCGGGACAGGGGGTGGGGGTGGCTGGCTGAGTTCTCTGCCCACCCCTAAGCGGGCTCTTTGGTGTGGGAGCCCCCATCCTGCAGCCTGCCGAGAGTCCAGGTGCCCGTCACGGGGTCCATGGGCCCAGGGCAGGCTCCCCCGACCTGGCTGGGTTCAGAAGCAGGGACTGGGCCAGGTGGGGGGGTGGCTGGCTAACTCCTTTATGCTGCGTAGTTGGAGTTTTGGAAACCCTGGGCAGAGTTGGCGTAGTGCCACTACACGTAGTTCCACAGAGTTATGAAAAAAATCCTTGGAACATGAGCCCACGTCCTGCGGCCAGCCGAGGGTCTGTGTGCCCGGGACGGGGGTCCCTCATGCCCGGTCAGGCTCCCAGATCCCCCCGGCCTGGCTGGGTTGAGAAGCAGGGACTGGGCCCGGGGCCTGGGTTTCGAACAGAGCCTGGGGTGTGGGAGCCCCCATTCTGCGGCTTGCCAAGGGTCTGTCTGCCTAGGACAGGGGTGCCTGGGGAGGCTCCCCACCTCCCCAGCCTGGCTGGGTTCAAAAGCGGGGACCTGTTCTGGGGCCTGGGCTCCGGTGGGCCCTGGGGTGTGGGAGCCCACGTCCTGTGGCCAGCTGAGGGTCTGGGTGTCCGTCATGGGGGTCCATTGGGCCAGGACAGGCCTCCCCCGCTTTGCCTGCATGTCAAGGTGCCTGGGGGCCCGGGTCAGAGTTCCATAGGGGGCCCCCCTTGCATCCACATTCCAGAGACCCAGCTAAGGGCTCTGATGAACCCGGGGAGCAGAGCCCCCGAGCCCTGCATGGGCAGGCAGGAGCCCTCCGGTGAAGGCTTGGGGCAGGCAGATTGGCATCCTTCGGGCCCGGCCATCTGGTCGCGCCTTTTCCCTCAGCCATCTGGTAGCACGCAATGCTTTCCAATGGGGCGACCAGATGGCCGGGCTGCCCTGGAAGTCCCAATGAGGCCTTGCCTGCCTCTCTGATCCCAGCCAGGGCTCCAAGAGGTCGGGCACCCACGTGCCCTGGGTCCCCTCCATCACTCAGTGCGCACTGGTTACCAGAAAGAAGGGTAGCTTTCCTCCAGATTACTAGGGACAGGGTATGCTGGAACCTCCCCCGGGCTGGCAGTTCTCAGCCAGGGACAAGATGGGCTAGGCCCAGACACATCCTCACTGCCCGGGGCTCCCTCCTGTGGCCCGCCGTGCAGCAAAGTGCCCGGGACGGGCTCCATCAATCCTGGGCAGTCCTCCCCTGGGCATCCGGGCCCGAGAGCTCTGGCCGGGTGCTCCCACCCCGGGCTCCGTCCCACGCCCTGGGCCTCTTGATTACTAGAAACGGAGCAGAGTTTGCTATGGCTTGGCAGGAGTAGTAAAGCTCCTGACATGCCATAGCAAACTGCAGTGTCCCAGGCATGAGCAACCCGGGACATTGCAGAAGCCGGCCCTGGGGAGTGGTGATCACCAGGGCCATCTTTGGCTCTAGGCCCCCCTTCTTTGTTTCATTTAGCCCCTGGGAGGTGGTGGTCCCCGAGGCTGGGGGTCCGCAACAGACGCCCTTTTTAATATTATTTGAGGCACAGGGAGGTGGCGGTCCTCGGGGCTGCAGAGAGGCTGTGTGGCCCCCCTGCATTTCTGTGTCATTTGCCCGGGGGGGTGGCACACCCTGTAATATTATAAAAACTTCCCCCAGATATCGCCCACCTGGAGGCTTAATGAAAAAGACACAGGAGCCTGCACATCTTTTTTTTATTTTAACAACAGTTCCACCAACAAATTTGCAGAAAAATTCAATTAAAAAAAGGTTTTAATCATCTTCGGGGTCCCTGTGCGGCCTCCCCGCCATATGTGGGGGGAAGGGTATTCCTACCCTAACCCCTTATCTTTTTTTGACATTTTTTGTGGACCCAGCTTCAAGCCGAGTCCCAAGATGGCTGCCAACACTTCCTGGATGAAGTGTTGGCAGCCAATCAAATTTTAGTACGATCCGCGAGTCCGCTGCAAGGACTCGCGTTCCCAGATATCTATATTTTTTTAATTTAAATATCTCAAGAATCTCTGAACGGATTCACACCAAAGCACATAAATAATGCTTTCTGGACCAACATCTAGCTTTCTGCCAAATTTGGTGTAAATCCGTTTAACGATTTGGGCTGCTGTTGTGTTAGAAAAAATTAAAAATCCCCATTAAAATACCATGGGAAAAACCCATTTTGGGACCCCCTTTTTTCTCAGCCCCTGCTTGAGGGATACCCAGAAACTTTCAACACAGCAGCCAAAATTAAAACAGGGAAGTTTTGAGAAAACTCTGTGAAGATTCGTCAAGCTGCACCAAAGTTATTGGCAAAGGTAAAGACGCTTTTCCTATAGAAACTTTGGTCCTAACTATAAATACCTACTGGCTATTAATATTCACACAACTGTGGTCACAGAACATTGTGCATTGACTGCTGGTTCCGGAGTTAAGGATACACCACAAGTCCATCTTCTTATTATCATTCAAACGCAAGTATGCCACAGTCTCAGGAGTTTTTTCTAACTTTATTGATGGTAATTACAATCCATGTCACCAGGAACCACTGATGAGTTTTTTAACTTGATGGTCTTTATCAAAGTGTGTGTGTCCTGTTTGTTTATATTACCCATCATCTGATCAGAGGTATTCTGGGAATTGTGGTGTGATGTTAGCATCACCTTCCGGTAGTTTTCAAATTGTTATACCTGAATTCACACTGTGATATATCTCCAGGGCCCTCCCTCTCATGTAGCCACTCAGACATCCACTCACACACTAATACATATAGTCACACAGCCACTCAGATGTGATATATTACAAATAGTATGACTAATTACTAGTACAGGAAGAATAATAATTTAACTTATGCTGTAGCTTAGTATATATTTTTAAATCCCAGAAAGATTTATGAAACACTTAGTCAGGATAATGTCATCAGCGATGTCATTTGAGATGTCATCAGTGATGTTATCAGAAATGTCACTGACCATGTCATGGCTGATGTAATATGGGAGGTCATAGGCAGTACATTGCGGGGGTATAAGTTATAGTAAGCTGAGGTAACTATAACTGCTGAATTTCACTGGATGAAATCTGAGCCTAATTATAACGTCCCTGTAACCTTTGTTTTTTTCAGTGACTTTCTTAGGTTTTTTATTTCTATTTCCTAAATCTAACATCCTGTAACCTTTGGTTTTGTCAGTAAATATCTAAGGTTTTTTTAAAATTGTATTTCCTAACTAGTGGAAGAAGGGGGCGGTGCCTCCCACGAGCTCTCAGCAATCAATCAATCAATCAATCAATCATGTCACTTATAAAGCGCACTACATACCCGCGAGGGTCTCAAGGCGCTGGGGGAAGAGGGGGGTGGTGCTGCTACTGATCGAAGAGCCAGGTCTTGAGGAGTCTTCTGAAGGCCAGTAGGTCTTGGGTCTGTCGGAGGTTGGTGGGGAGGGTGTTCCAGGTCTTGGCGGCGAGGTGGGAGAAGGATCTGCCGCCGGCGGTCGTTTTCCGGATGCGGGGGACTGTGGCGAGGGCGAGGCTGGTCGAGCGGAGCTGGCGGGTGGGGGTGTAGAAGCTGAGTCGTCTGTTGAGGTAGGCTGGTCCGGAGTTGTGGAGTGCTTTGTGTGCGTGGGTGAGGAGCTTGAAGGTTATCCTCTTGTTGACAGGGAGCCAGTGCAGGTCTCTCAGGTGGGGTGTGATGTGGCTGCGTCGGGGGATGTCGAGGATAAGACGTGCAGAGGCGTTCTGGATGCGTTGCAGCCGTCTCAGGAGCTTAGCCGTCGTTCCTGCGTAGAGGGCGTTTCCGTAATCCAGCCTGCTGGTGACGAGGGCCTGGGTGACTGTTTTTCTTGTTTCGGTGGGGATCCACTTGAAGATCCTGCGGAGCATTCGGAGGATGTTGAAGCAGGATGAGGAAACGGCGTTGACCTGCTTAGTCATGGAGAGGGTGGGGTCGAGGATGACCCCTAGGTTGCGTACGTGGTCGGTGGGTGGCGGGGCTGTTCCCAGTGATGTTGGCCACCAGGAGTCGTCCCAGGCTGAAGGGTTGGAACCAAGGATGAGGACCTCCGTCTTGTCCGAGTTCAGCTTCAGGCGACGGCCTTCATTCCTTCGTGGAGGCGGGCTTTGGCGGTGTGAGGGTCTTTGGTGAGGGAGAGGATCAGCTGGGTGTCGTCGGCGTAGGAGATGATGTTGAGGTTGTGCTGTCGGGCGACGTGGGCGAGGGGTGCCTGCTGTCGGGCGACGTGGGCGAGGGGTGCCATGTAGATGTTGAACAGCGTTGGGCTGAGGGAGGAGCCTTGGGGTACGCCGCAGATGATCTTGGTGGCCTTGGATCGGAAGGGGGCGAGGCGGACGCTTTGTGTTCTGCCGGAAAGGAAGGATGTGGTCCAGTCCAGGGCCTTCTCTTGGATCCCGGCGTCGTGAAGGCGTGTTCGTAGTGTGTGGTGGCAGACCGTGTCGAAGGCGGCTGATAGGTCCAGGAGGATGAGGGCTGCTGTTTCTCCGTTGTCTAGCAGGGTCCTGATGTCATCGGTGGCGGCGATGAGGGCGGTTTCGGAGCTGTGGTTGCTGCGGAAGCCGGACTGGGAAGGGTCCAGGATGTTGTTCTCCTCGAGGTAGCGGGTCAGTTGTTTGTTGACGATTTTCTCGGTGACCTTCACGGGGAACGGGAGCAGAGAGATGGGTCGGAAGTTCTTGAGGTCCTTGGGGTCTGCCTTGGGTTTCTTGAGTAAGGCGGTGATCTCGGCGTGCTTCCAGCTTTCCGGGAAGGTTGCTGTCTCGAAGGAGATGTTGATTATTTTCCGGAGATGGGGCGCGATGGCTGTACTGGCTTTGTTGAAGATGTGGTGAGGGCACGGGTCTAGCGGTGAACCGGAGTGGATGGTGTTCATGATCTCGCTGGTGTCCTCGTCATTGATGTTGGTCCAGGAGAGCAGGCGGTTGGTGGTTGTGGGGGCAGTGGTCTTGGTGGTTGCTGGGGCGGTCGTGGTGTTGAAGCTGTCGTGGATGTCGGCGATTTTGCGGTGGAAGAAGGTGGCCAGTGAGTCGCACAGGTCTCGCGACGGCTGGATGTCGTTGGTGTTGGAGCTGGGGTTGGAGAGTTCCTTCACGATGTTGAAGAGCTCTTTGCTGTTGTGTGCGTTGTTGTCTAGGCGGTCTTTGAGTGAGGCCCTTTTGGCGGATCTGATGAGGTGATGGTGACTGCGGGTGGCGCTCTTGTGGGCGGCGTAGCTGTCCGCTGTCCGTTCGTGGAGCCAGATCTTCTCCAGTTTTCGGCATGTTCGTTTGGAGGCCTGGAGGTCTTCGGTGAACCAGGTGGCTTTCTTGCTGGTGTGGCTGTTGGGCGGATTCTTGAGCGGGCGAGGGTGTTGGCGCAGTCGTCGATCCACTGTCTGAGGTTGCGGGCGGCGGTGTCGGGGTCGGAGGGTTCGGCGGGTGGGCTCAGGGCGAGGGTTGTGGTTAGCTGGTCTTCCGTGACTCTGCTCCAGCAGCGGCGAGGCATTTGTTCGGTGCAGTGGTGCGTGGTGGGCTTCCTGTAGGTGAAGTGGATGCAGTGGTCGTCAGTCCAGTGGGGTTCGGAGGTGTGGTTGAAGGAGACGTGTGGGCTTGCGGAAAAGATGGAGTCGAGCGTGTGGCCGGCGGCGTGGGTGGGTGTAGTCACGAGCTGTCTGAGTCCGAGGGTGGCGAGGTTGTCGATCAGGGTGGTGGAGTTGGTGTCCTTGTTGTTCTCGAGGTGGAAGTTCAGGTCCCCGAGGAGGATATAGTCCGTGGAGGCGATGGCGTGTGTGCTGACGAAGTCAGCGATGGAATCGCTGAACTGTGGTCGGGGTCCGGGGGTCTGTAGATGAGGGTTCCTCTGAGGGTGGTGTTGGGATCGGTGTGGATCTGGAAGTGCATGTGTTCGGCGGTGCTGAGGGTGTCGTCGGTGTTGGTTGAGACTCTGAGGGTGTTCCTGTGGACGATGGCGATGCCTCCTCCGACTCTGTTGGTGCGGTCCCTGCGGGTGATCTTGTATCTGTCCGGGATGGCAATGGCGATGTCGGGGGCTGAAGCGGGATTCAGCCAGGTCTCCGTCAGGAATGCGACGTCTGGGGAGGTTGAGTCGAGAAGGTCCCAGAGTTCGATGGCGTGTTTGCGGGCGGAGAGGGTGTTGAGGAGGATGCATCTGAGGTAGTTGGGTTCTTTCCTGGGCGGTGGTTTGGCGGGGCGGGTGCTGGCGAAGCTGCAGTTCCGGCAGGTGAAGGGCCCTTGGGTGCGCTTCGGGGTGGCCTGGTAGCAGGCGTGATCTTTTCCGGGGTTGAGTGCGTGGAGGGTGCTGGCGTCGTATCGGCATCTGTTGATGTGGCGGGCGCGGGGGATGCCCGGACCAGGGGGTCTGGCGCTGGGCGCGGTCACGGCGCGGACGGGCGCAGACGGGCTTGCCTTAGGCGCGCCCGCTGCGCGGCCGCCCAGCGGCCGCCATAAATGCGGAGGTGGGAGGGAGGAGCAGGGAATGGGGCAGTGAGGGGGCGGGGCCGCAGGGGCGCAGCGGCGGGAAACAGGCACAGAAGGGAAAACGAGCACAATCAGGGCATCAAGGGGGCACAGAAAGGAAAAAAGCGAGCACAATGAGGGGCAGCAAGGGGACACAGAAAGGAAAAACTAGCACAATGAGGGGCAGCAAGGGGGCACAGAAAGGAAAAAGCGAGCACAATCAGGGGCAGCAAGGGGGCACAGAAAGGGAAAAAACTAGCACAATCAGGGGCAGCAAGGGGGCACAGAAAGGAAAAAACTAGCACAATGAGGGGCAGCAAGGGGGCACAGAAAGGAAAAACGAGCACAATCAGGGGGAGCAAGGGGGGCACAGAAAGGAAAAAACGAGCACAATCAGGGGCAGCAAGGGGGCACAGAAAGGAAAAACGAGCACAATCAGGGGCAGCAAGGGGGCACAGAAAGGAAAAAACGAGCACAATCAGGGGCAGCAAGGGGGCACAGAAAGGAAAAAATGAGCACAATCAGGGGCAGCAAGGGGGGCACAGAAAGGAAAAAACGAGCACAATCAGGGGCAGCAAGGGGGCACAGAAAGGAAAAACGAGCACAATCAGGGGCAGCAGCAGGGCACACAGACGGAGCTGTGTGGTGGGGGAGCGACCTACCAGTCAAGGTCAGGGGTCGCAATCCCACTGTATGAGACTTACTGTGGGTAACAGGAGGGTTCTTGCCCCCAAGGACCTCCAGAATCCAAGGGGACTTCATCCCCCAACAAGTAGCGTGCCAGGAGGTGAATTTGCAGAGTGGTGGAAAAAGGGGCGAGGCCTCTGATTAGCTCTCAGCTATCCTGCTGTGTGGTACTTACAGGAGGTAACAGGAAGGGTTCTTGGCCCACAAGGACCAGCAGCATCCAAGGTGACTTCATCCCTCAACCAGTATTGCACCAGGAGGTGTGTTTGCCGAGTGGTGGAGAAAAGGGGCGGGCCCCAGATGAACTCTCAGCAATCCCCCCATGTTGGACTTACTCATAGTAACAGGAATGGTTGTTGGCTCCCAAGTACCCTCAGCTACCAAGGGGACTTCCTCAGCCAACCAGTAGTGCACCAGGAGGTGGGCTTGCAAAGAGGTGAAGAAGGGGGTTGGGGCCTCGGATGAACTCTCAGAAATCCCTTTTTAGGACTTACTGGTGATGACAGGAGGAGTTCTTGGCTCCCAAGGACCCTCAGCATCAAAGGTGACTTCATACCCCAACGAGTAGTGCACAAAGAGATGTGTTTGCAGAGTGGTGGAGAAAGGGGGCGTGGCTTCCCACCAGCTCTCAGCAAGCCCACTGTGTGGGACTTACTGGAAGTAACAGGATGGGCTCTTGGCCCCCAAGGAACCTCAGCATCAAAGGGGGCTTGTGGCGGTTCTGGGAATGCAGTCCCTTTTTGGCAGTCCACCCGCCGAATTAGGATGAAGGGTGGTGAGACCGCCGTAACAGCACTAGAAGACTGCCGCCACTATCAGATCTTGGATCCCATGCTGATGGGCAAAGCAGTGGTGTATGGGTGCGGTGCCAGCATCTGCACCACCATGAGGATTACGATCTACCTTCCCGCCGACCTTTTCCTGGTGAGGATTTTGCCATAAAAAGGTTGGCAGGAAGAAAGGTAAGGGGTCCCAAACAGGTCACCGGGGCGGTATAGTGGCTGGGGTTGCATGTAGTGCCCCCCTTTGTTTCCACTGTTGTACATACACTGTGTGCCATACAAAACATGGTGCATGGCAATAGTGTTTGCATGATAGTGTAGTCACTGCAGTGTGTCAGCATAGATTTTTGGCTCTGTAGATGTGCTGAAGCATGCTGATGTACAAGACTACTGCAGGCACACCCCTAGCCCATAGGTGAAGCCATAATCTGGTGGTCGGGATGCCACCTGCTTGTCTGAGTTTTCCTGACTGCCACCCCTGCGGGCTGGCATTGTGTCCACCAACTACTAAATCAGGGCATTAGACCCGCTCTGACACTCACTTCCAGACCTACTGAGGCACTCTCATACACACTCATAGACCCACTCAGACACACTCAGAAACTCAAACCCACTCACAACCCCACTCAGACACTCATGCACCCACTGACAGACCCATGTCATCAGTGATGTTACTGACCATGTCATGACTAATGTAATATGTGAGGTCATAAGCAGTGCATTGTGGGGTCATAAGTTATGGTTAGCCCAGGTAACTATAACAGCTGAATTTCTATGGTTATGTATGAGTGAAATCTTTAGCCTAACTATAACATATAGAGGGGAGGGCCAAAAACGCATTTTCTCCATGTTAATTCCCATAGGATCTTTAGAAACAACTGCAGCCTTATTAGCTTGATGTAATTACAACAAATTTGGCAGGAAGCTAGATCTTGGTATGAAGATCGAGCTTTTTTGTGATTTGGTATAAATCTGTTCAGTAGTTTGGAAGATATTAACTGGAAAACAAATTTGTATATCTGAGGACACGAATTACCCGCAGATTCACCCACGGGTAATCCGTGGATTCATGCGCACTCCCTTGACAGAAAGGTTGCGGCCACCATTTTGTTTGCTAGGGAACAGTCACCGGTATTGAAAACTAGAGTGAATATTAAGGGAAGGGGTCAGGTGAGAGGTTTCCTGACTCCTTAAGATGAGGGTGTATTATTGCCATTAAAATGCTCCAATTTTGTTTTTGTTCATAAGTTTACTCCGCAAATTGCTTGCAAGGCTCAGCGCAGCCCCGTGTAACTTTGCAAGGGATCTGAGGAGTTAGCAAGGCTGAAAAAATACATATATATATTTATATACTCTCTCTTCTTCTCACAGCTACTCACATACCTATCCAGATACTGTTACACCCACTCACATACCCATATAGACACTCTCATGTCCAGTGTTACACCCATACAGACACAGACACACACATTGACAAACCCATATAGACACTGTCACACCCATTCACATACCCATAAAGACACTCTCACTCCCATTCACAAAGCCATACAGACACTGCCTCACCCATTCACAAAGCCATACAGTCACTATTACATCCATTCACATACGTAAACAGACACTGTCACAACCATTCACATACCTATACAGACTATGTGACACCCATTCACAAACTCATTCAGTCACTCTCACACCTATTAACAAACCCATACAGTCTGTCACAGCCATTCATATACCCATAGAGACTTCTGACACTCATTCACAAACCCATACAGTCACTGTCATGCCCATTGACAGACCCATACAGACACAGTCACACCCATTCACAACCCCATTAATGCTCTGTCACAACCATTTACAACTACGTAGCAACACTTTCATATCCATTCATAACCCCATACACACTATGGGCCTGATTCACAGAACTAACGTACGTCAAAAACGTAAAGTTAGTACTTTTGGTATTCACAGAATACACTTACTCATTTGGTATTCACAGAATGAACTTACTCATTTCGGTATTCACAGAAGTTAGTAGTCCTAACTTTAGGACTCCTAAATGCCTTCTGTGAATACCGAAAGCCTTAAAGTTAGGATTTTTCTCAGTTTAGGAGTAGTAAAGTTAGGACTCCTAACTTAACTACTCCTAAACTGAGAATAATCCTAACTTTAAGACTTTCGGTATTCACAGAAGGCATTTAGGAGTCCTAAAGTTAGGAGTCCTAACTTTACGGAGCTCCTGAACCCAGCCAAGCGAGGGGGGCTCCCCGGGCACGACGGAAGCCCGTCGCGGACCTTTGGCATAGTGGCAGGCCGGGGGACGGGGCCCAGGGCTGTAGCACCTGACCCGGGGCCCGGAGGGGCCCCTGGGCCCAGCCGGGGCTCCCGGGCCCAGAGGCGCAGGGGAAGCCTCCCAGGGCCCACGGGACCCCGTCCCGGGCACCCTGCCACATGGAAGGACCGAGGATGGAGCCCAGGGTTGGGGGCCACCCTCCCCAGGGCCCCTGGGTGCCCCTGAAACCAGCCGAGCAGGGGGAGGCTCCCCGGGCCCACGGGACCCCGTCCCAGGCGTCCTGCCACACGGCTGGCCCAGGGACGGACCCCAGGCTGGGGCAGCATCCTGGCCCATCCAGCTGATGGCTGAGGACTGCTAGGCCGAGAGGGGTTCCGGCGTACCCTGTCCCTAGTAATCCGGAGGAAGGCTATCCCCCTTTCTGGTAACCCGTGCACTTCGCGAGACTGAGGGGACCCTAGGCACGGATGCGCCTGACCTCCTGGAGCCCTGGCTGGGATCGGGGAGGCAAATGAGCTCTCATCAGGACTTCCAGGCCGGCCTGGCCATCTGGTCGCCCCATTGGAAAGCATTGCGTGCGACCAGATGGCTGAGGGGATAGGAACGACCCGATGGCCGGGACCGAAAGGACGCCCATCTGACCATCCCTGAGCCTTCGTGGTAGGGCTCCCGCCTGCCCTTGCAGGGCTCAGGGGCTCCGCTTTCCGGGTGCTCAGGGACCCCGGCTGGGCCTTAGGCACGGGGAGGACAGCCGGAGCTCTCGGGCCCAGACGCCCGGGGGAGGACTGTCCAGGACCTGTGGAGCCCGCCCTGGGCACTTTGCCATGCTGCAGGCCGGAGGAGGGAGCCCCGGACGCTGGGGAGGTGTTGTCCGGGCCCAGCCCATCTGGTCCCCAGCTGAGAACTGCCAGCCTTGGAGGGGTGTCCCGGCATACCCTGCCCCTAGTAATCCGGAGGAAGGCTACCCCACTTTCTTGTAACCCGTGCGCACTGAGTCACAGAGGGGACCCAAGGCACAAACACGCCCGACCTCCTGGAGCCCTGGCTGGGATCGGGGAGGCAAATGAGCCCTCATCAGGACTTCCAGGCCGGCCTGGCCATCTGGTCTCCCATTGGAAAGCATTGCATGCGACCAGATGGCCGAGGGGATAGGTGCAACCAGATGGCCGGGACCGAAAGGACACCCATCTGCCCGCCCCCGAGCCTTTGCGGTAGGGCTCCCGCCTGCCCTTGCAGGGCTCGGGGGCTCTGCTTCACGGGGGCTCGGGGACCCTGGCCGGGCATAGGCACAGGGAGGTCCACCGGAGCTCTCGGGCCCGGGCACCCGGGGCAGGACTGCCCAGGACCCGTGGAGCCCGTCCCGGGCACTTTGCCACGCCGTGGGCCGGAGGAGGGAGCCCCGGACGCTGTGGAGGTGTTGTCCAGGCCCAGCCCATCTGGTCCCCGCCTGAGAACCGCCAGCCCGGGAGGGGTGTCCCGGCATACCCTGCCCCTAGTAATCCGGAGGAAGGTTACACCGCATTCTGGGAATCCGTGCGCACCGCAAGGCTCAGGGGACCCTGGGCGTGAATGTGCCTGACCTCCTGGAGCCCTGGCTGGGATCCGGGAGGCAAATGAGCCCTCATCGGGACTTCCAGGGCGGCCCGGCCATCTGGTCACCACATTGTAAAGCATTGCGTGCGACCAGATGGCCGAGGGGAAAGGTGCGACCAGATGGCCGGGGTCAAAAGGACTCCCATCTACCTGCCCCGAGCTGAGCTGAGCCTTCCCGGTAGGGCTCCCGCCTGCCCACGCAGGGCTTGGGGGCTCCGCTTCCCGGGAGCTCGGGGACCCCGGCTGGGCCGCATGCACGGGGAGGATCACCGGAGCTCTCGGGCCTGGGGGAGGACTGCCTGGGACCAATGGAGCCCGTCCCGGGCACCTTGCCACGCCGTGGGCTGGAGGAGGGAGCCCCGGATGCCTCGGGAGGTGTTGTCTGGGCATAGCCCATCTGGTCCCCGGCAGAGAAAAGCCAGCCCAGGAGGGGTGTCCCGGCATACCCTGCCCCTAGTAATCCGGAGGAAGGCTACCCCACTTTCTGGGAATCCGTGCGCACCGCAAGGCTCAGGGGACCCTGGGCACGAACGTGCCCGACCTCCTGGAGCCCTGGCTGGGATCCGGGAGGCAAATGAGCCCTCATCGGGACTTCCAGGGCGGCCCGGCCATCTGGTCGCCCCATTGGAAAGCATTGCGTGCGACCAGATGGCCGAGGGGAGAGGTGTGACCAGATGGCCGGGACCGAAAGGACTGTCATCTGCCCACCCCGAGCCAAGCCACAGCGGTAGGGCTCCCGCCTGCCCTTGCAGGTCTCCGGGGCTCTGCACCAGGGACCCTTGTCCCGGGCAAATGGACACTTGGCAGGCGGCAGGACGGGGGCTCCCAAACCCCAGGCCCTGACCGAAACACAGTCCCCGGGGCCGGTCCCTGCTTCTCAACCCAGCCAGGCCGGGGAGATCGGGGAGCCTGCCCAGGCACGAGGGACCCCTGTCCCGGGCACACGGACCCTCAGGATGTGCGCTCGTTTTCCACACATTTTTTCCAAAATTCTGCGTAGTGGCGCTACATCTACTACACCCAGCCCTAGATATAATGAACTTAAGAGTATATGGTCAGGCTGCACCACAGACAACCCCGGAGAGGAGATTCCGAAGGCTGCAGAGGGGCTCTGCTCATGCATGGGCACCCTCTCACATAAAACCAAGCACCCTGCCTTCAGGATTGATAAGGCCTGCCATAGGGGTGACTGATAGGTTTCTATGTGCAGTGATAGGCGAGATATAGTGAACCTATATCTCTGTAAGGGGTGCATGCACCACCTTACTCAGGCTGCAGTAGCAGTCCTGTGGTGTCATTTTGGAGGGCCTTCCAGGGGTGGCACAATACATGCTTCAACCCCTGGTAGGCCTCTGGGGTACGTATGCCCTGGGTACATAGTATACCATATACTGGGGACTTATAAGGGCACCCCAGAATCCAATCTGAAATGTACTTAAGGTACAGGGAATCAATTTAGAGAGGAAGCAGCTAGGCTGGTGTCCTGGATAGCAGGGCCCCAGCCAGACTAAAGTAAAAAAACAGTGATACACCAGCAAAAAAGTGGGGGTAACCATAAGAGGCAGATCCTACTCTCCTACACAACCCCCCCAAACGCAGGGAAATTAAACTAACCATGACCAGTTAAGTCTTCATGTTCTAAGTGGAAATATCTGGAGAGTCCATCTGCATTGGCATGGTTACTCCTAGGTCTATGTTCCACTGTATAGTACATCCCCTGTAGGGAAATGGACCACCTCAAAAGTTTGGGGTTTTCACCCTTCATCTGTTTTAGCCATAGCTTATGTCTGTCTGTACAAGGAAGTGAGTACCAAACAAGTATGGCCTCAGCTTCTTCAGAGCCCAAACCACACCAAAGGCCTCCCTCTCAATGGCTGACCAACGTTTCTCTCTGGGGGTCAGCCTTCTGCTAATAAAAGCTACTGACTGATCCTGACCTTCATCATTCAACTGTGACAGTACAGCCCCTACCCCCAACTCAGATGCATCTGTTTGCACAATGAACCTTTTGGAGTAATCAGGACTTTGCAGAATAGGAGCAGTGCACATGGCCTGCTTCAGGTCATCAAATGTCTTTTGACTGCTAACTGTCCACTGAACCTTTTTGGGCATTTTCTTAGAGGTTAAGTCATTCAGGGGTGTCACTATTGATCCATACCCCTTGACAAATCTTCTGTAGTACCCAGTCAGGCCTAAAAAGGCTCTCACCTGAGTCTGGGTAGTTGGTGCAGCCCAGTCCATGATGGTCTGGATCTTGCTCTGCAATGGTTGAACCTGGCCCCCACCCACAAGGTGGCCCAGGTACACAACCTGACTCTGCCCTATCTGGCACTTTGTGGCCTTGATAGTTAGGCCTGCCTTCTGCATGGCCTCCAAAACCTTTCTGAGGTGGACCAGGTGATCCTCCCAGGTGGAGCTAAATACAGCAATATCATCTAGATATGCTGCACTATAGGCCTCCAGACCTGTAAGGACTGTGTTCACCAACCTCTGAAAAGTGGCAGGTGCATTTTTCATACCAAAGGGCATCACCACAAATTGGTAAAGCCCACCAGGGGTAGAACATGCAGTTTTTGGCTTTGCATCATCAGCTAGTCTGATCTGCAGTAGCCAGCTGTTAGGTCAAATGTGCTTAGATACTTGGCTGAGGCCAAAGTGTCTATTAGCTCTTCTGCCCTGGGGATTGGATGGGCATCAGTCCTAGTGACTGCATTGAGGCCTCTGTAGTCCACACACAACCTCATCTCTCTCTTACCATCTTTTGTGTGAGTTTTTGGCACCAGGACCACTGGACTAGCCCAAGGGCTATCTGAAGGTTCAATGACACCCAATTTCAACATTTTCTGGACTTCTGTCCGGATACAGTCCCTGACTGGTCAGGTTGCCTGTAAATCTTACTTTTAACAGGCAGACTGTCCCCAGTGTCCACTTCATGAGTGTACCAGGTGGTCTGACTTGGAGTCAGAGAAAACATGTGTCTGAACTGATTGAGCACCTGTCTGCAATCAGTTTGCTGCTGGGCAGTGAGGCTGCCTGCCAAGGCTACACCATCCACTGACCCATTATCAGGGTTCTGTGAGAGCAGGTCAGGGAGAGGGTCACTCTCCTCCTCCTATCCCTCATCAGTTGCCATGAGCAAGCCCATGTTAGCCCTGTCCACATATGGCTTCAGCCTGTTGACATGGAGCACCCTGTGGGGGCTCCTGGGAGTTCCCAGGTCTACCAGATAGGTAACCTCTCACTTCTGCTCAACAATTATATGGGGCCACTCCACTTGTCTTGGAGGGCTGCTGGGGCCACTGGCTCCAGCACCCACACCTTCTGTCCTGGCTGGTAAACAGTCAGCACAGCCTTTTGGTCATGCCAGGCTTTCTGTAATTCCTGGCTAGCCTCAAGGTTTTTGGTTGCCTTTTTCATATACCCAGCCATCCTGGAGCGGAGACCAAGTACATAGTCCACTATGTCCTGTTTAGGGGGTTTGAGAGGTAACTCCCAACCTTCCTTCACCAGACACAAGGGACCCCTGTCAGGATGGCCAAACAAAAGTTCAAAAGGGCTGTAGCCAACCCCTTTTGAGGCACCTCCCTGTATGCAAATAAAAGGCAGGGCAAGAGTATGTCCCATCTTCGCCTAAGCTTTTCTGGAAGCCCTTTAATCATGCCCTTCAAGGTTTTGTTGAATCTCTCAACTAAACCATTGCATTGTGGGTGATAGGGTGTGGTGAACTTATAAGTCACTCCACACTCCTTCCACATTGCAGTTAAGTAACTGGACATAAAGTTTGCATCTCTGTCAGATACTACCTCCTTAGGAAAGCCCACTCTTGAGAAAATTCCCAGGAGGGCCCTTGCCACCACATGGGCTGTAGTGGTCCTAAGGGGAATGGCTTCTGGGTACCTGGTGGCATGGTCCACCACCACCAGGATAAACCTGTGCCCAGATGCTGTTTGGGGATCCATGGGACCAACTATGTCAATCCCGACCCTCTCAAACGGAACCCCCACCACAGGCAGTGGTATCAGGGGGGCCTTTGTGGTGCCACCTGCCTTCCCACTGGCTTGGCAGGTTACAAAGGAGCGACAAAACTCCTTGGTGTCTTCAGACATGTGGGGCCAGTGAAAGTGAGGGACAATTCTGTCCCAAGTCTTGTTCTGGCCCACGTGACCTGCTAAGGGAATATCATGGGCTAGTGTCAATAGGAAGCCCCTGAACTTCAGAGGTATAACCAAACTCCTGGCTGCTCCAGGCTTGGGGTCTCTACTCTCTGAGTACAGGAGTCCATCATCCCAATATATCTTACAGGTGCCACTAGCATTCCCAGCAGCCTCAGCAGCAGCTTGCTGCCTGAGGGGTTCAAGAGAGGGGCAGTTCAGGTGCTCCTGGCTCTGATCTGCCGTGGAAGGGCCCCCTGTCCCCAAGAAATCAACCTGATCAGGTTCAAGCTCCTCTGGGACAGTTCCTTCTTCAGGCCTGAAATCATCTTCCTCAAAAGACTGATCTTCTTCCTGAGCCAAGGGGGAAGGCACTGCCTTAACCCTACTGCTCTTCCTCTTGGGAGGCAACTGGTCCATTATTCCAGAATCCAGGGCCTGTTCAGCTTTTGACATTTTTGCCTGTGACCTAGTCACAGCAAAGACATGTGCAGGGATCCCTAACATTTCTGCATGTTTCCTGAGCTCCACTTCTGCCCAAGCTGAGGTTTCAAGATCATTGCCAAGCAGGCACTCAACTGGTAGGTCTGCACTCACCACAACCTTCTTAAGACCAGTTACCCCTCGCCAGGAGAAGTTAACAACTGCCAGAGAATGGTCTGTCCTGACATTGCTAGCATTGGTCACTTGGTACATTTCACCAAGTATTATCTGCCCAGGATCCACAAGATCTTGTGTCACCATGGTGACACTTGCTCCTGTGTCCCTGAATGCCAAAGCCTCTCTTCCATTAATTAAAGGCTGCTGTCTGTATTTGCCCAAATTATTGGGACTCACAAAGGGGGACATATCCATGCCCCCATCACAGACTAGGACAGCCTGAGTTGGCACTCTGACTAGGCCAGAGCCCATCTCAGTACCCAGGGTCAACCCTACTAAACCCTTATTCTGAGTGGTTCCACTGCCATTTGTAGCTGGACTAGGGGGAACAGTTGCCTTATGTGCAATGGTGGCTGGATTAGAGTCTTTGGACTTGGTGCAATCACTTGTCCAGTGAGTCTTCTTCTTTTTTTTTTTGTCCTCATTCCGCAATAGATTGTGTAAGGAGTTATCAGGGACCCCTGCGGCAGCGAGTCCGACCCTTCACTGCCCCATATGTACGCTTCACGTTTGGGGAGTTGGTTTCTTGGAATTTCCGGCAGGGGTCCCTTTATTTCCATTACCAATAAAATATTTTCCAAGGAGGGGAGCTAGCCATCCTGGCTACTCAAACGAGCATTATGCTTGTTATTTATTGCTATCGCAGAATCATTGGACTTTATATATTTAAGCATGTAGGTCAATATAATTACATTAACTGCTATGGCTGGATAAACTGTTCCCAAATTTCCCAAAAGTTATATTTTTTACTCGGTCTCCCACTTCTATCCAACCTGTTTATCTTTTGGATAGATGCCAGCCATTCCCAGTGTGTAGGCGGTGCGGGTCTTATCCATTTGATACAAATTTCCCTTTTAGCTAATAAAATCAATAGAAAGAGAAGGTTTTCTTGTTTCTTATTTAACTTATGAAGGCCTACTTCTATTTTGGCCACCCCAAATATAACAAGGTCAATACTTACATCAATTGGTCGTTCTAGCAATTTCTCTAGTACCTTACCCACTTCGTACCAGAACTCTTCGAGCTGGGGGCACTGCCGGAACATATGCAAGTCGTCCGCCTTTTCTTTTCCACATTTAGGGCATTTTTTTGTTCTTTGCCCGCTGAACTTAGATAACCTCTTCGGGGACCAGTAGGCTCTATGTGCGGTAAATAAATGGTTTCTTCTTAAAGTAGCAGATTTTACAACAGACCAACATTTTTCCATAGATACTTGCCATGTTTTCTGGACGTAAGTCCGTTTTTATATAGCGCAGCTACTCACCCTTACGGGTCTCAAGGCGCTGGGGGCCGTAGTGGAAATTAAGTGAGCTATTGCCCAGAGTCACATGGTGCTGAGCTTAGCTGCCGCCGGAGCCGGGGATCGAACCGTGAACCCTGTGCTCCGAAGTCAGCTGCCCTGGCCGCTGCACCACACCTCGTCCAACGTCGGCAGGTCTTTCCCCCAGATCTCTTCTGGAATTACATAGTCCTCCTCACCAGCTAGTATCAGGGCCCAATACCATCGTGAAACTTCTTTTTTTAGAATTCCGCTCTCTTGCATAGTAATTTCCAGATTACTATTTCCCTGTTTACATTCAGTTTGGGTCTTTATCCAGCTTGAAAGTTGGTAGTATTTAAATTTTGATACTAATCCGTTCGTCATAATTGTTAGTTGATCCCAGCTGATAATGTTATTTTCTATGATCAGTTGGCCCCATTTCAGGAATCCAGCTTGCCTCAAAGGAACTGTTAGCCTGTCCATTAGGCACTCAGGGGTCCCTGGTGAGTCCCATATGGGAGCGTTTTCACTATAATAAGGTATCTTTAAAGTGTTTCTTATGTTGTACCATAATTTACCTGCAGACCTGAGCACCTTCAGTTTGACCTTTTTAAAATACTTAGGATTACCAAATGTATATAAATAGTTCCCTTCAGAGCCTGTCATAGCTTGTAAATAGGTGGGATACAATTCATAGTTGTTTAAAAGAACCCTCATATATTTAAACTGAAAAGCTCTATAATATTCAAAAATGTCTGGACTTGCTATCCCGCCTTGTTCTTTTTTCCTCCTTAGCTTTTTCCATGCTATTCTTATTCCTTTGGATGACCAGATGAAGCTATTTAGTTCCCCTTGTAATTTCTTGATTTGTTCCCTCTTAAACTCGAGTGGAATTGCACTGAAAATATAAGTGAATTTGGGTAGAATTGACATTTTTATGATATTCGATCTTCCCATAAATGTCAAGGGAAGGCCTCCCCATACTTTAAGTAGTCTTCTGACTTCTGTTAAAATCCTATTAAAATTTATCTGGGCTATTTTATCTATGTCTTTAACCAATTCTATTTCTAGATATCTTATCTTCTCTTTGACGAGTTGATTTTCACTATGAGTGTTCCACTCCATAATTTCCGTTTTTGATTGGTTAATCATATAGCCGGACACTCTCCCATATTGCCTCAGAGTATTTTCTATAGGTTCAAAAGCTCCTGCCAAGTCATTCGTAAAAATCATTAGGTCGTCCGCGTAAAGAGCGACTTTTTCTCCCACCCTAAATAAGAAAAGGGGAATTTCTGTATTGTTTCTGAGATTTTGTGCTAGGGGTTCGATGTAAAAGTTAAAAAGCAGGGGAGACAATGGACAACCCTGTCTCGTACCTCTCTTGATTTTAATTTTTTCTGTTAAATTACCATTGATTAGGATTTTGGCCTTTGGGTCTTTATATAATCTCTTAACCATTTCTTGAAAGTTATCCCCAAGTTTGTATTTTTCCAGAACACTATTCAAAAACAACCAGTTCACCCTATCAAATGCTTTGGCTGCATCGAAAGTGATGATAGATAGGGGTATCTTCTCTTGTGTAGCTATATCTATTGCTCCTACCACCTCATGAGTCAGTTCCTGGATCTGTCTCCCTTTCACAAAACCCTTTTGATTTATATTCATATGAGATCCCGCAATTTTGCCTAACCTCTTTGCCATTATCTGCGTGAATATTTTATAATCGCAGTTCAAGAGGGATATAGGCCTGTATGATTCACATATTGCGGGATTCTTACCGGGCTTTAGAAGGATACTAATTACTGCATCATTCCAAGATTCAGGGAGGTCTCCCTTGTCCAAAAAAATATCATTGATCAACTCTGTCAGGGGGGGAACCAGAACTTCTCTTAATTTAGTATACAGTTCGTTTGGAAGGGCATCCGGGCCCGCAGCCTTTCCTTTCTTTAAACCTCTGACAACTTCCTCTACTTCTTCTTTGGTGATCCTTTCATTCAGATTTTCCCTTTCCTGTTGTGTTAAGGGAGGGAAATCTAGTTTTTCTAAGTAGTTATGAAGTTGCTCTTTTGTTGGAGTAATCTCTTCTGCATATAATTCTTCAAAGAACTTCACAAATTCTTGCATGATCCTGGAATCTTCAGAGCTTATTTCTGCAGGGTTACCGACCCGGATGCCTACTATCTTATTTCTTGGTCTGTTTTTATCTTCCAGGCCAGCATCTTACCGCATCCCTCGCCATATTCATAGTGAGCCAGTTTACTTGTCTCCCACTTTTCTCTCACTATGCTCTCCAAAGTTTCTATAAGGGCTTCTTTATTTCCTTTCCTTTCTGTCTCCAATCTTTTTCTCTCTAATGCTGAGATTTCTTTTTCTAATTGGATGTCGAGGAGTTTTATAGCTTCCTCATTTGACTTATTTTAAGTTTCTTTTTTTTGGAATTGTATGCAGCAATACTTAATATCTTTCCTCTGATTACTGCCTTATAGGCATCCCAACTAACTTGCATGGAGGTTCCTGTTTTATTTAGTAGAAAGAATTGCTCTGTCTCTATTTGGAGAGCTTCTATATGACGGTAGGTTAAATGAGGACAGAAGAGCACTAAGAACAATTGAACGTCAATGGAGAGCAGCACCTTCCTCCCCTCACCTCAAATTACTCAGAAGCACAAGAAACGCTTATTACAGGAAAATTAGACGCTCAAAAATCGACTTCTTCAGCAATCAATTGAACCAATCCAAGAATCGCCCCAAAAGACTGTTTGAAATAATCAAAGCGCAATCTAAGGGTGTCTCCCACTCACCTCAAGTTAATGCAGAAACACTCCCTAACTGCGAGGTTTTCGCATCATATTTCTACAAAAACGGAAAACCTTAAGTCAGACCTATTGAAGGACCTATCAGCCCTCTCCAACCCTCACATGATCGCCTCAGGGACCCCCTGCAGGAACCCGCTTAGCTGTTCCGCAAAGCTCGACCCCAAAAACAATGCAGGCTGGTCCTCATTCAACCTCTACAGCGAAGAAGCTATTCTAAAAACGCTTACGGCCTTAAATCCCTCCAATCACTTCGCTGACCCACTCCCAGCTTCCCTCCTAAAAGACCTCATACCGACATTAGTGCCTCTATGGACCAGGATTATAAACAGCTCTCTGCTTCAAGGATCCATCCCTGATATCCTCAAAGCTGGTCAGGTCTCCCCCATTTTAAAGAAATCATCAGCTGACCCAGCTGACCTAAATAACTATCGCCCCATATCCAACATCCCCACCCTGGCCAAACTACTAGAAAAATGTGTTCACACGCAACTTACCCACCACATTGATCACTTCAATCTGCTCGACAAATTCCAATCTGGCTTTCGATCAGGGCACAGCACCGAATCCGCCATGACCCACATAATAGATGATGCCTTAAAAATACTGGACCAAAACAAAGCATGTTTACTAATCCTACTGGACCTATCCTCCGCCTTCGACACCGTCAAACATGACAGTCTATTAGACCTCCTGAAACATAGAATGGGGCTTTCGGGAACGGTTCTCAACTGGTTCACTTCCTTCCTTCAAAACAGAACACAAAGTTTCAAGACCAATCAATCTTTATCCAAACCCACTCCTGTCACTTTAGGAGTACCCCAAGGTTCCTCCCTCTCCCCTACACTATTCAATTTGTTCATGGAGCCACTCACAGAACTTCTCAACTCTGTAAAGGTCCAATATCACATGTACGCAGACGACACACAACTCTACATTAAGGTACATTCACTTGAGGACATCAAGTCCCTTAATTCGACGCTACAAAAAACGCAGACCTGGCTGGCAAACAACCATTTAAAATTAAACACCCTAAAAACTGAATTCCTCCTAATAGCGCCCCCCAACCAAACAACCACCATCATGGAGTGGATGAAGCACCTAACAGCACTAGACGGCCAACCGCTCATGATCGATTCTGCCAAATCGCTAGGTATAACTCTGGACAATAAGCTAAATATGCAGAAGCACATCAGTGCAGCAGCAAAAGGAGCAACATTTCAAATGAACACCCTAAGAAGACTGAAACCCTTCATACCCGCAAATGACTTTAAACAAGCAGTCCAAACGCTAGTAATACCCAGAGTGGAATATGGGAGTGTCGCTCTCTGCGGCCTCCCCAGAGCAACGACAGCCCCACTAAGAGCATCAATCAACGCAGCCGCCAGGCTAATCACAGGCTCCAAAAGAATCTGTCACATCTCCCCGGATTTGCGTGCCCTTAACTGGCTACCCTTTGAGGCCAGAATCCATTTGAAAATCGCCTGTATGACACACAAGGCATTGCATCACAAAACACCACATTACCTTGCTGAGAAACTAGTTCCTTCGGGCGGCAACAGAACTAACAGGAGCTCATATAACCTTCTGTTGAAAACATAACGTTTAAAAAAAAAAGAAAACTTATAACCGTTCATTCTCAGGAATGGCCCCTAGGATTTGGAATGCCTTACCCCCAAATACAAGACAGAACCCTCACGCGGCATCATTTAAAAAGGAAGTTAAATCGATTCTCCTGACAAAATTCACTTGATCTATTTGATGCAGGACTGTAGATAGGTGCTATGCTGGATCTATTACCGTTTGTTTGGACTTATTATAAGCAATATTATTTTTATATGTATATACCTATTTCCCTCTGGCTATTCCCTCTTTTTCTTTCATTTATTTGTTGTAAAGCGCTCTGATACCCGCAAGGGTCTTGTCCGCGCTATATAAAACCTTCTAAATAAAAAATAAATAAAAAAAATAAAAAATAAAGGATCTATGAGAATTTTTGTGCGATCTACTGTCCACCTTGGAGCCTCATCTGGAGTTTTAACAAGACTGCAGAGTGGTCGGATAAATGAGCTGAAAGGTGTTCTACACCTTGTGTACCTTCAATTAGGTTTCTGTCCAGTAAAAAGTAATCTATCCTAGAGGAGTGCCCTAATTTTTTATTTTGGAAAGTAAAGCGCTGCCCTTTATCACCCTTCACCTTCCAAATGTCCACTAAACCCAAATCTCTAAGACATATGCCTAGCCACTCTCTCATTTTTGGAAGATTCACTTCTTTTCTAGCTGGAAGACGATCCACCTTTGGGTCTAGAATTATATTAAAATCTCCCCCCATAATTATTGGGGTTGAGGCCATTAATAACTGAGTATATAGATCTTGTAGAGGTTCTGGGTCATCTGTATTTGGCCCGTAGTAACCACTGCAATCGTGTATTGTTTATCAGATATTCTTACTTTAGTTACCACCCATCTCCCTTTCCTATCAGCCTCAAACGATTCAATCCTTGCCTTGAGTGATTTTTTTAACAATATAGCTACCCCTTGATGCAGCATTCTTGATTAGTGCAAGCATATGAGTCCACCCACCTCTGACTCTTTATTATTTCCTCCCATTCTTTTTAAGGAGGTGTGTTTCTTGCAGTATGATAATTTCGCTATCAATTATTCTCAGATATTCCACTATTTTCCTTCTACGATTCCTAGTTCTAAGACCATTTACATTCCAAGATAATATATTGACTACTGTTAGATCTTTTTTCATGATTTATTGCTTGTATCGAATTGGATCCTTCCCATCACCTTACTGGTCCCTACCTCCATCTTTTTGTCTACTGAGGACTTTTTTTTAAATTTATTTTCCCCTACTATGCTCCCCACCCATGTGTGTACATTTTTTACTTTTTTCATTATTGATTTCTCCCACCCTGGAGAAGCCTCCCTTTCCTCTTCACTGGGCAGTATTAAGGCCCTTTTGAGCACCCCTGCTCTCCTTGCGGCTGAGTTATGTTTCCTGTTGCTCTCGCATTTGTTCTATGAAACGCTCAACTTCTTTCGGCTCTCTTATATTGTGCATTTTGTTCTTCCACATAATTCTCAGTGCTGCAGGGAAGCGCATTTGGACCGTAGCACCTAGGGATCTTAGATGTTGCATCTGCTGACCAAGCTCCCACTGTCTGTCTTGTGTTGCCTTTGAACAAGTGCGTCTTCTTCTTACAGATTTTGCACCATGGTTTCTTTTGGCCTTTTCCTTTAGTAGGTTGGGATTCCGCACCAGATGCAGATTTTTGGGGACCTTGAGAAGACTTCTGGTCTTTACCCTTTTCCCCATCCTTTTCAGAGTTTTTGGAATCTTGCTTCTTCTGGTCACCACCTTGGTTCTGTACTTTCTGCTTCACCATGGTTCTGACCCATTTGTCTGCCTTCTTTCCCAATTCTTGGGGAGAGGTCAGATCAGAGTCAACCAGGTAATGATGTAGCAACTGATTCTGACAGTTATTAAGAATCTGCTCCCTCATGACAAGATTGTACAATCCTTTGAAGTCACACACCTTACTGCCAAGTAACCAGCCTTCCAGAGCCTTAGTAGCACAATCTACAAAGTCCACCCAGTCCTGTGTCTGTGCCTTTTGGGTATCTCTGAACTTTAACTTGTATTGCTCAGTGGTTAGGCCAAACCTATCTATTAGGGCACTCTTCAGGACTTGGTAATCATCAGCATCCTCTTCTCTTACAGTGAGGAGCTTGTCTCTACCTTTGTCTGCAAAGGAGAGCCACAAGATTGCTGCCCACTGCTCCTGGGGGACCCTCTGAACTTTACAGGCCCTCTCCAGTGCAGTAATCCATTTGTGGATGTCATACCCACTCTGGTAGGGAGGGACAATCTTGTTCAGGTTTCTATGGTCATAAGACCTTTCCCTTCCACTAGGGAAGTTGCTACCACCATGGGACTCTAGTCCCAACTTTCTTCTTTGTCTATGAAGCTCTAGGGACTCCCTGTCTATAGCCAGCTGCTCTCTTCTGATCCTAAGCTGAGCTTCTTCATACCGGAGCAGTCTCTTTTTCCTTTCATTAGAGGTTTCCCTCCTATGAGAAGAAACAGAGGTCCCTACTGAGGTGTCAGAATGGTTAGACCCCTGAGAAGGAGATCTGGACCTTCTAGGCACACTCACAACTCTTCCTGGTGGGACAAAGGGGAGGTCATTCTGATCCTCCTCCTCATCTGCAGGAGAATCTGGATTGTCCAGGGCAAGATCATTTTCATCTTCCTGGCCAGTTTCAGAGGGCAGGCTCTGGGTATTTTCACCCCTGGTCCCTTCCTCATCTTCTGCCCCACCCTCTCTGCCTACCCCTGCAGACCCTATGGGTCTTCTGAGATCATCCAGCAGAAGCACCTCTATGAGACGTTGGGTGTTGGCACTTTTGCCTGTCTTCAGCTTCCTAATCTTGCACAACTCTCTCAATTCCAAGAGTGGGAGGTTGTCATATTTGGAGGGTAGGAGCCCACTGGTTCCTGGCAGGGACCTACTGGTTCCTGGTCCTGAAGACATCACTAGTGAGGTGTGGTGTATGCACTACCTACTCTAGTGTGGCCTACTAAACTCTCTTGAGTTGTAGAAAAGGTGTGCTAAGCCCTTGACACACAACTCTAAGTTCAGTAGAACTTACTGTATTGCTAAGCTTGAATTTATATGTACCTGAGGTACCTTTAGTGGTTTTCAGTTGATCACACACTTGAGATTATCTGGTAAAACAAAGGCACGCTTGAATCCAACCGCTGCACACCAATGTGAGAAGTTGGCTTGGTATATGCTGTCCACTAGTTATAGTGGGCACCTTGCACCAATCCAAACGAACTTTATTGATGATAGGTTTAAAGACAACCTTTATTGAAAGCTATCCTAGTGGTAGCTATGGAGAGCAGCCTTCAGGCTAAGTCTTGAAGGAGTGTTAAGCTGTTTGTTTTACCAGTTATAAGCTCATGAAGGACCATTTGAAAGGAGAACCACTCCAGGTATATATATAAAATATATGTATTTATTACTAAACACTACCCAATAGTCTCTTTATGAGGCTAGAGGTCAAAGTACACAAGTTACAAGTCAAATAGCACAGTAAATTAGCACAATATACGATTAGCCCTAGGGGCGTACCAAACCATATATTAAGAAAGTGGTATAAGAACCACGACTTAAATAGACACAAGGCCTAGAGCCTGTAGAATCGCTGGGACCCCAAGGAACCACCCAAGGTAGTGACACAGGGGACCCACGGGGGCTGTGTGCAGTGTGTGAACACAGCCGCGAGCTCCGTTGAAGTCTATGGGAAAGTCGCGGTTATTGTTTTATAGATTAGGGACACTTAGAATTGGACTAGGACCAAACCGTCTTGGACTTAGACAGTTCTAGGGTCAACACCCATGGGAGCACTGTAGTACTCGAGTTACCTCACCCAGGGAAGCCGGGTGCATAGGTGTCAAATGGTGTCGGGTCGCGTCGTCGTTTTCAATGGCAGCCTGCCACGAAGTGCTGCTGCCGGGAAGATGCGAAGTGTCCGAAGAGATCCAAGCCTGGATTGAAGATGAGAAGAACCTGAAAGCAGAGGGGACAGAGTCTGGGTCACTTGCCAGTGACCAGGGGCACGATAGTCGAATGCCCACCGATGTCGGGTGCTTCAGGTGAAAGAGGTGAAGCTTGACTCTTCAGCCACGAGGACCAGGAGGCGTCAATGACAACCAGGAGCTGGATTAGAGCTGTTCCACAAAGGAAGTCGAGAGCTGCAGCATTGGTGTCCGGATTGAACACAACAGGCCTTGGCAACAGCAACCCACGCAGAAAGGAGAAAGATGCTTCGGAGCAGACCAGCAAGGTCTGAGGGAATCACCACTTGGTGGGGAGTTAGGGCACATCTGGATCGACCATAAATGCCCAAAGAAAATCAGAGTTGCCTTCACAGGGACCCACCAGTCGACGGACCAGTGATTGCAAAGGAGCCCCAAGCGGAAATGCGGGAAGCGGGCCCACTGAACACTCGTGGAGTGTAGGCTCACAATCTTTAGTGCAAATGGTGCTCGGGCCTGGGATACAAGTAACCCAAAGGAGGACTTCAAGAGTTGTCAAGAAGTCAATGCACTAGCAAAGGTGCACAGTGACCAGGAGTTCCGGTTCCACGCTACTCATGAGGGCTGTGGGTCTCAGCTTTGCTGGGGACTCGGGTCGGCCTCTGAGATGTCTGGAATTCCTCTTCCTGGGCTGCAACTACTTCAGAGTCCGGCGGAAGCTTCAGAGATGCAGACCAGCAAATGCTTGGTTGGTGCCTGCCAAGCAGGGGAGTCACTCCTTGACCCCAAGGGAGATTTCTTCAGTCCTCTAGTCTTTAGTAGAGCGTCAAAGTTCCAGGATTCAGTAGCAGAGTTTCATCCAGGGATATCAAAAGTCCTGTTGCCAGGGTTCCCTTACTTATACTAATTAAAGGGGTTGGACTAACTCTGGGGACCCACCTATGGGAGGGTTTGGAAAGAGGGGTGGCTACACCCATTTCCTTTGTCCAGTTTCGCACCAGAGCAGGGGCTGGTAGCCCCTGCAACCGGTTTGAACTGGGGTATGCACGAGGACACCAAATGTGCCCCCAGTGCAGGACTTCAAAGCACTCAGAGAGTGCACCCACCCAGCCCCAATCCACTAAGGCCTGTCTGGGAGGCGGTAACACCTCCCTGTGATAGGAAACCTATTGTCCAGGCCTCCCCTGCCGGAGTTTCGGTCAGCAGCAGGAGGCCAGACTCGTGTCTGTGGCTGCAGCATCCATTTTGTGATTCCAGGCTCTGTTTAGTTGGTACCGGGTATACCGGTGCTGTCATGTCTCTCCCTCTAGAAGGGTGGGATCATACTCCCACACCAGTTACTGGTGTGGGGGTATAATTCCAAGGTGCTTGAAACCAAACACGACATGTTTCCGTGCAGCCATCCCAAAGTTAGCATTTACCGTTTATATATAATGCACTTAAGAGTATATGGTCAGGGTGCACCACAGACAACCCCGGAGAGGAGATTCCGAAGGCTGCAGAGGGGCTCTGCTCATGCATGGGCACCCTCTCACATCAAACCAAGCACCCTGCCTTCAGGATTGATAAGGACCTGCCATAGGGGTGACTGATAGGTTTCTATGTGCAGTGATAGGTGAGATATAGTGAACCTATATCTCTGTAAGGGGTGCATGCACCACATTACTCAGGCTGCAGTAGCAGTCCTGTGGTGTCATTTTGGAGGGCCTTCCAGGGGTGGCACAATACATGCTTCAACCCCTGGTAGGCCTCTGGGGTACCTATGCCCTGGGTACATAGTATCTAAAGGTCATGTGGGAGGTACCCTTCTTTGGAAAAGGGATGGGTATATGGACTCAAAAAAACAAAAAAACAAAGTTCCCTTCTCCTGTTGATGTGATTAGGCAGAGATTATCTCCTCCTGGGCCTCTCTTTTCTCAACGTGAGAAAACGGGACTAAGTGTGCGATAGAGTCTTATACAGGTTACCAAATTTACAATAAAATAATTCAATGCTTTGTGATTACACAGTCAAATGAAACAACTTCTTCTGGGTACATAGTATACCATATACTAGGGACTTATAAGGGCACCCCAGAATCCAATCTGAAATGTACTTAAGGTACAGGGAATCAATTTAGAGAGGAAGCAGCTAGGCTGGGGTCCTGGATAGCAGGGCCCCAGCCAGACTAAAGTCGAAAATCAGTGATACACCAGCAAAAAAGTAGGGGTAACCATAAGAGGCAGATCCTACTCTCCTACATCTACTAACTGACCCTGTTCAGGAGTTACGTCTTCGTGCTTGAGGCTTTCTTGCTCATTGTTTTCTTGGTTTTCTTCTCCCTGAACGTATTTTTCTTGTTCTAACTGGTTCTGATCAGGGCTTATTGCACTTTGTACTTCTGCAGCCTGACCGCGTTCTTCTAAACCTGTCTGTCCCTGCTCAAATTTTGTTGTTTCGTTGTCGATTGGAGCCCAATTTCCTCTCCCTATCTGGGCCTGCTCAGGTTCTCTTATTGTTTCGTTCTACCTATCCTGAGCTGCTTCTTCTTCACCTATCTGATCCTCACTAATTTCCTCTAATCTTGCTCTACTTCTTATTTTGTTGTAAACTTCTGGTATATCAACCACTGGTATCCAGTCCTGACTTGTGCTCGGTTGTTCTTCTTCAGCTTCTCCCGAATCTCTCACCTGGGATTTTTCAGCTGGCCAACCTTCAACTTCCTCAGCTATTGATGCTGACTGAGGATCTTTTCCTTCAGGAGCTGGCACCCTTTTGGTGTGGCTTACATGAATCCAATTAGGCAATCCTGCACATTTCACTGCTGTGTTTGTAACTAATATAACCTGACAGGGTTCGCCCCACCTGGGTGACAAACACGTTTCTCTGGTGTGATGCTTCACTACCACCCAGTCTCCGGGGTTCAGATCATGCTCTTGTTCGGGCTGCCTGGAAACTGCATCTTCTCCAACCTGGTGAGAGACCGCACAAGGTCAGCCAATGCGTTGCAATAATCTAGAACCATATCATCAGTTATGTTCAGCAGTTTGTTTCCAGGTACATGTGCATGTCTCATTGCTCTGCCCATGATGATTTCATGTGGACTCAATCCTGTATTTCTATCAGGAATGCTTCTGAGTCCCATTAAGACAAGGGGCAATGCATCTGGCCAATCTAACTATGTAGATGCACACATTTTTGACAATCTTGGTTTTATTGTGTCATTCATTTGTTCAAACACCTCAGAAGCCTCTGGGCGGTAGGCACAGTGCAATATTTGTTCAATTTTAAATGCTTCACAGATTATTCGAATTACATCGCTATTGAAGTGACTTCCTCTATCTGATTCCAAAGTTACTGGGAAACCGAACCTAGGAATGAGTTCTCATAACAACAGTTTTGCGACTGTATTGCTGTCATTCCTTCTGGTTGGGTAAGCCTCCACCCACCTTGAAAACAGACACACTATGACAAGTACATATTTCAGTCCTTTACATGGTGGTAACTGTATGAAATATAACTGCAATCTCACAAAAGGACCCTCAGCCTTTCCAATTTTTCCCAAACTAATTACTGTTCTCCTTCCTGGATTATTCATTTGGTAAGTTAAACACCTCTGGCAAAGACTCTCTGCTGCAGCCCTAAACTTTGGATTGTACCAACTTCGTCTGAAAAGTCTAATCATGGCATCTCTCCCTATATGTGTGTCTCCATGATACATCCTGGCCATTTGTGAAATCAAACAGTCGGGCATGACTGGTCTGCCATCTGAATATACCCATACATCATCATCTGTTCTTCGGGTACACCCTATTTTTATCCAAACATCTCTTTCACTCTCCTCAGCATCATCTTGCAGTCTTTTCACATCATTCCATGTTTCAGGTGTTGAACATAGCATAAGTTGGCAGCTGATTCCCATCCTTTCGACTTTTCTGTTTACTTCCAACCTGTTTCTGGCACAGTGTTGAGCAACTACGTCTGCGTATCTGTTACCGGCTACCACCCAATCATCTCCTGACTGGTGTGCGGCACATTTCACCACTGCCAATTATTTTGGTGATTGCATTGCCTACAATAGTTCCTTTACAAGCTGCCCATTTTTGATTGGGGATCCTGAAGAAAACATGAAATCCCTCTGCATCCACAGTTGGCCAAAGTCATGCACAACCCCGTACCCATATTGACTGTCTGTAAATATGGTTACTTTTACATTTTTCACAATTTCGGAGGCTTTGATAAAAGCAATTAATTCAGCTACTTGTGCAGATTTGACTCCTGGTAAATAGGATGCTTCGACTATTCCAGATAGTTCACATACAGCATAGGCTGCGCTTAATTTACCATCCTCATGCCTTAGGCATGAGCCATCCACAAACAGCTCCCTGTCTGGGTCTTTTAGGGGCATTTCCTGTATGTCGGGATGCGGTTTTGTACACAATTCTGTGACCTGTAAACAATCATGTTCTGGATCGTCCTTAACTTCTTCATAATATTGATCTGGCAATAATGTAGCAGGATTTACAACTGTGCACCTAGCTATGGTCACATTTTCAGCTCCTAGAATTATTCGTTCATACCTTGTCATCCGACTAGGCGTGAGATGCTGAGTTCTAGTTCTTGTCAACAGGATCACAACTGCATGTGGGACAAACACTTTAACAGGATATCCCATTACTAGTGACTATGTAGCAGAAAAATATGCTATAGGACGCCTGTCTAGTCCATGTCTTTGGGTTAACACTGAAAGTGCACAATTTTCTCTTTCATAGCAAAACAGTGTGAATTCTCTTGTATAGTCAGGCATGCCCAAGGCAGGTGCCTCACACAAAGCATTTCTTAATTTAAATGCACCACACTTTCATCATCCCATTCAACTGGATCCTTTGCTGTCTTTTTTGTTAACTGAATTAAAGGCTTTGCTAGTAGTGAAAACCCTATTATCCATTGTCGACAGTATCCTACTATTCCAAGAAACATTCTCACTTCTCTAAGTGTTACTGGCATTTTCATTTTCTTGATCATTCTTATTCTATCAGATGTTATTCTTCTTGTTCCGCTTTCAATTTGGTGTCCCAAATATTTAACTGCCGTTGTACAAAACTGCAGCTTCTCAGGTGCTACTTTGTGTCCTTCTTCAGCCAAATGGTTGAGTAATGCAATTGAATCTGTAACACAATCAGCATGAGTTTTGGATGCTACTAATAAGTCGTCAATGTACTGCACTAGGACTGAGCTCCTGGGCAGTACTAATTTTTCTAGACACCCTTTCAGTATTTGATTAAAAATGGAGGGACTTTCTGTGTACCCTTGAGGAACACGATTCCACACATAGACAGGGTTTTCAAATTTAAACGAAAACAGATATTGGCTAACTGGGTGCAATGGTATTGAGAAAAATGCTTGGCATAGATCAATCACTGTAAACCATTCTGCACTCCAGGGTATCTGGTATAGGATCACTGCAGGATTTGGTACTATAGGACAACAAGGTACCACAATTTTATTAATTTTCCGCAAATCCTGAACAATCCTATACTTTCCACTAGGCTTTTTCAAACCCATGATTGGTGAATTACAAGGACTGCTCATAACTTCTTTTAATATGCCTTGTTTCACCATTCTGCTAATTTCCTCAACAACTCCTGCCTTTACTTCTGCACTCATTTTGTACTATCTGGTATTTGGGAAAATTGCGCCTTCTTTTACAGTGATCTTTACTGGGTCTATTTGTGCCATAAGTCCTACTTCTTTCCCCGTAAAATCTCATACCTTAGAGCTCACTGTAGTTCTTAATTCTTCTGGTAATTCGTCTTTTGTTATCAAGGAGAACATCTCATCCACTTCAGTACTTTGCTTGGCTAGCATGAACTTATAAACATGATCTTCATCCGGGGTCTGTACCGCAACACCATCCGGTGTGCAAATAATAGTGCAATTCATTTTGCACAGTAAGTCTCTACCCAATAAGTTTACTGGACTGGAATCACACACCACAAATTGGTGCATTTCTCGAAAGTTTCCTATCTTTACTTCCATAGGCTCAGTAAGGGGTGTTCTGATCTTTTGATTTGCTACACCTACAACTTGGATAGCTTCTCCAGAGAGAGGAGGTCTGGGATGTCTGCTGTTCTTACAGTAGAACGGGTAGCACCAGTGTCCAAAAGAAAAGTGATATCATTACCTCTTACTTTCCCTTCAACATATGGACCTGACTGATCTACCGGTAAGGATGCGCCAAGTACACACTCTTTCTCCCCCTCTCTTAGGCACCGTCATTGATGACTTTATGGATCAAATTCATCCTGTAAAAGAAACTGTGAAGTTACATATTCATTCTTACCACTTCCTCCTTGATATCCGACGTCTATACCGTGCTTTGCTCTGCTTACATTACCCTGTATAGGGGCAGGTGGCAACTGACTCTGAGGGTTTACACCCTGCTGTGAGTCATTCTGCGTCTGTGGATTTAAATTATGATTTGGGCCATTATTATTTTGAATCTTTTTACATTCGTCCTTCCAATGTCCCAACTTTCCGCACCCATGACAAGGAAATTTCTTTTTAGCCTCTTCTCTACTCATTCGTCCTCTCACTTCTCCACCATTCCCTGTGTCACCATTTGTTCCAGATTCTTTTCCCTGACTTTCTGTTGGATTATCCAAATTAATTCCCTGTCACTCAGCCATTTTCACTTGAGCCCACATCACTTTCTCTTGCAGTTTCTTGTGCCTATCCTCAATGTCATCTCCACAATATTTAGCATATTTCAAAATTTCATCAATAGGTTTCCCTTGCCAGCATTACATGTGCTGCTTAATCATCTGACAAATCTCTGGTTTTAGACCATAAACAAATCGATAGACAAACTGACTCATATTTTTGTCTCCAATATCCTCAAATCCACTATACTGTTTGAGCACCTGTAATAGACGTTCATAATAGGCATGTACCGATTCACTTGCTTCTTGGGTAGTCCTGTCTATTTTCACCCAATCTGTTTCTTTTGGTGGTATTTTCCCTTTCAAATAAGTTATTACCTGGTGATACTTTTTCATCACATCATTTGATGGAGTTCCTGTCTTTGCATCTCTAGGATACTCTTCACTCGGCCAGTCGATTGTAATTTTACAATCTGTCCATAAATCGGCAGGTACCACTATGTCAAACAAACCATCTAAGTCCTTTAACAATACCTTTGAGACTTTCACAAACCTCTCGACCTGCTTGTACCATTCAATCGGTTTTTCTCTCAACTTTGGAAAATCATTTGTAAATGACAAAATATCTTGTCTGCTCCATGGGACATGAACATAATAACCTCCTCCTGGAAACTCCCGCATCGGGTACATCTGATCTACTTTCCCTGTTTCCTTCAATAAATATTCAGAAGTCGTTCTACTGTAACGTGCCTCTTCCTTTTTCTTTGTCCATCTAGTTTTCCGTTTATCTAGTTCTCCCCATTTCTGTAATACTGACATTAATTCTTTCACTTGTAGTTTCCTACCAGATGTATTCATATTTTCTAAATCTTTGTCAGTAAAGTCTGCTCTATATGGTTTCTGTAGTACTTTTGACTTTCTTATTTCAATTCCCATTTCTAAGGCCAAATCCGCCAATTTTTCATGGAATATCTTTACATTTCTGGTTATGCTCCTACATACGAACAATAGTTTTTCTTCACTATAGGTATTTAAACGATCTACTCCTACGTTGCCTGCTATCATTTCTTCTAACTCGACTTTTAATTTATAAATGTCCAAAATCTTTGGGGGTGAACTTTGTCTGTCTATTCCTTGTGCCCATCTTTCTAAGTCTTCTGGGGTTACTACTGTTGCACTCTTAGTTCCTGAAGATGTTATTATATTTACATCCTTTGAGCAACCAGGTGGAACTCTTCTGGGGGTGCTATTTATGGAGTCTCGATTAGGTAAATCCATTAGTGAAATCATAGATTCACAATCACTGATATGGTCATCAATTATTACTGCTTCATGTTTTGGAGTCTCCACAGGTGTAGGCATAGTTAAAGGCTTTGGACAATTTACTTTGTCACCATATAAAGGGACCACGGGACCAATGGTTACAGGTATTGTCAGGGAATCAGGATGTACACTCAAATGTGTAATTTTCTGTTTCAATTCTGCTCTGTTTCTGTCTATAGCCTCTCTTTCCTTATCCTGAAGTATCCTATTAATTGGTGGATTATTCAATACTTGCGGTACCAATGGTGTTCTGAAAATTGGTGCACTTGGAGAACATCCATTTGACCCTTCCTGATATGGTGGAGGGTTCTTTAATATTTCTCCCATAAATTCATCTTCGGATTCTCCAAACCCTATCAAATGTTTTGTCTTTTCTTTGCATTTGCTCCCTAACGGCTCATCTGTCTTGAAAACTGGATACAAACCCTCGGTAAGCATCGCTCTTCTCCACTGTTTCATCTGACTTTCTCGTGTCTCATTTTGGTGTCTAGGGAAAAATCCCCTATAACCCCTATTGCTTCTGGGTCTATCACGTTCAAATGCCTCGGTTTCCCATTCTTCTAGGGCTTCGTATTGAGTTAATCTTGGTCTGGGTTCTAATTCATTCATTCTTATTCGTAAATTTTGAAGAACTCTCCCATTGAAAGTACCATTCTCTGGGAAAGCTAGTATTCCATCATCTTTTGTATATTCTATCCAATTTTCTAACCATACGCAAGTATGATAACCCCTCTCCATCATCATGAATGAGGCGGGCGTTTTTGCTGGTGGAATGATAATTCCTTCCCTAGTTTTGATTGGCTTATCTTTCTTAAAATAATTCTTAATCTTTTGTAAAAATGACATTTTTCTCTTTTCTCCGTACATTTTGGGTAAATATCTATGTATCGAATTATATTCTGCAAAACCAGGAATCTTCTGTCTGGACGGGTTCCTGTCAAAGTTGGATCACGTTTCCACATATAATCTCCACTATCCACTAAGATTTTGACTTCTATGCTGACAACCAATCAAACTCCAGCTAACATTTGTCTCGGACCAATCCTAGCACGGCTTTTCTGTGACGTCTGTCTGATGACCCCTCCTTTACAATCTGCGCTTCTCTGTCCCTCGCTGTTTCAACCAATACCAGCGTGACACCTGTGACATCAGTATTACTCCTGACTATTGGCCCCTCCTTTACAAGACTCGCTCCACGCCCGCTGTTTCAACCAATCCCAGCGCGGCGTTTGTGACGTCAGCTCTACTCCGACAGTTGATCCTCCCTTTACAAAACCGTACGCAAAACTCTATTTTCTCTACGCTTCTTATTAAAATTCATTAACATAAAACATTCGATATCGTGCCAGTTTCTCTAAATTGGAAAAGATAGTTTCTCTCACACTTAGTAAAACCTTTCCGTTTACTAAACATACACTACGAGTAAAACCCTTCCGTTTACTCTTCACATAAGCTTCGGAAGTACCTGCTACTTCTTCAATGTTACCCTTTCTAGGTGATATAACATCAAATTTTCACTAGCGTATTCCTTTGCTGTCACTCACACGCACAGAGTCCCTAACCAGTACTGACAGCCCTGCTTAACTTTTCAGTACTATTTCTGCCTGACAGATAACCTCACTGCAGTATGGCTTCCACTTACCATCTGCTATTCAAAATTTCCCCAGGGATTCTAGGCAACATAAAACAAAACTTTTAAACAAATGGATGTTAGTTTATAAAAATAAAATTCTCATTACCCAGTTAACAAAGTAAAACCAAAACCATCCTCTGAAAGCCAGAAAACTGATCCAGCGGGTTACTAGCAACAAGCATTCATACACCGAATACTCACCTGGGCCCATTCATTCATACTACGCTAGCAATTTCCGCTGGTGGGTCAGTTGTACTCTTTATCAATATCCCTGCTACCAATTACCTTTTCTGATTGAAGAGTAATGACTTACCGATGGACCATTTGATAATTGGGAAGTTTAAAATGAGAAAATATAATACAATTCATAAATCTGAAATAATCACCAACTCAGGAAGTTTTTAAATGTTTATCTAAATTCTTTAGCAGAGTAAATTACAAACCACATAATACTTAATCGCACATCAAGGAGGAAGCATACTAAATAATCACCTATTTAATCAAATGACGGTCCCTCAGAAAGAAGAAGATAGAGACTGCAGTACAGTTAAAGGTTTACGCTTATAGTTACCTAAGAGTGTGAGAACCAAACCCCTTGGCCAAGGAGTTGGAAAGATGGGTCCCAAGAAGAATGAAGACCAAAGACCTCCGGACCAGGTTCAGAACAGGATAGGTGACCACTCTATCAACGACGCCTGCGTCGTTCCCCTCTCTGACACTTCGTTCCTCCTCGATTCTTCCGTCTCTTCTTTCTAATGGAATCCGCCGCCCCCACCTCAGGACCTCTTTGGACAGCGGTCAGTCTGCTCGGTTCTGCAATAGCATCAGTTCTCTGCTACAGCATCTGTTCATCTGTTCTCTGAGCTCCTGTGCTAACTAATTAGCTAATTCTATATCTATTATACCCTTCTACACCCAGGTCCTCCCATTAATGTTTCAAAATTATGGGCCCATTACTTCTGATTGGAAAGGGACAGGGGGTTGATCCTCACACCATGACAATTTAGTTCAATTTCTTTAAACCCATTGTTTTAAAATACCGCCCCTCATAATTAATACATCTGCTTTATTTCCCACCCGTCTCACGACAAAATTTAATACAAAATGTATATACATTGTTGCAATTGATAGAACATCTCATGTGTACAGTGGAGGTAACCAACGTGTCGTGTCCTTGGATATCGTCCAAGTTGACTTCATCGCTTTGCCTTGTTATTTTCAGAGCGCATACGCACATTCCATAGCTCTTGAGCTGCTGTTCAGTTAACCCAGGCCCAATTTACGAACTAATAGAAATCAAAGAAGAAACATATTAAAATCAAAAATAAATGTTTTCACTGTATACCCCGTACTTCTACTCTATTCCCATTTAATTAAAATCTATCCCGCATTAGTAGCGTTAGAAATACCACATTATTAATTGCAGCAAATGTGTAAGCTTTAGCATGTGAGAACATCAAACAGCCATTTTAGCACACACTGTGCAGAAGCAAAGATTCCCTCCAAGCAAAGAAAGACGTCATACCACGTGATATGGTTGACACATGCGCAATGGAGTTCCTGCGCTTTTTAGCGGCCATTTTGGATTAGACAAGGATTACTTATTAGTTTTAAACACAAAGGCAAGCATCTCTCGGATACGGTGTTGTGTATGCACTTATTAATAAAGACATTACAAAGTTTAATTAATTAATACTGTGAGAGGATTGCTTACGAGCAAGTCTCATTGTGAGTCCTTGCTCCATCAACACAGATGGCAGGATTGTGTGGGACGTGAGGGAGACCTCTTGGATCACCTGGGAATCATCGTTGGCAGGCAAGGTGGAAAGTACATGACAAAAGTTTCATGAAATCACAGTGTGTTTTCTCTGTCAACAACTGTAGTCAGTGACACAATGTACTATACGCTACAGGATGATGAGATCCATTCTTACTAAAGCAAAGCTGCCTAACTCCAACACAATCACACTTGCACAAGTACAAGTGTGCCTGTGTTGATGTGAATGATTGACCATGTGCAGGAATGTGTTCCCTCCTGCACATAAAAAATCATGAAGTGCTGTATCTTGTTTCGATGTGTGCTGCGCAGTGCAGCAAACATAGATAGTGGATAAGGAGATTTGTGTGTGAAGACTCGCAATGTGCATGAAGTGCCTATGTGAGTTGCACAATGCAGCACACATGGCACAAAACACAACCTGATGGACCAACTCGGCTTTCCCCGTTGTGCAAGGCTCTAAGCATTTGTTAACAGTTCCCAATGTAGGTACAAGACCATATTTTTGCCACACTTTTAAATCTGCTCCATTGCAATATGATATGGGTGTTGTTGGGTAATGCCCATCGCAACATTCATTCCCATCGGAACACTTGCCACAATGTTCAGTGTGAAAGTTTGCCTTATACACAATGTGGGATCAAATCACGTCAATTGTCTGAACACAGCCTTGTGAATGTGTAACTCAAGCTGTATGTGCAAAATTATCACGTATACCTGCAGAATTATCTTGTAGTCCACAGAGCTACAATGGTAATGTGTTGTGTGTCAGACAGGCAAAGCAGATCCCTTCATGTATGCAACATGAACAGAGACAGAACTGTTACAGGCCATCCAATTGAATGTAGATGAATTCAATAATGAACATGACACTTGAAAAGTCACGTCTAATACAAATTTAGGTTTTTTACGTGTCTCACTGCTGAGAAACCATTGAAAACTCAGGGGGACATTAATGCCTTCATGGACCCACACGCCACTTGTGAGATGTGAAGATTTAATGGAAATGCTCCTATATGTAGTTGAACACAGTCTGGGTGTGTATTACATGGAGCTTACCTCTAGTGGGAGAGAGCATATAATCAGCATGGGAGCCCAGCCACGCAGCGGTTGGTAGCAGCGCACCGGAAGGCTTAGCTACTCATGCCTGAAGACATGGAAGTTGGAATCTTATTTTGCGGGGCAGGTTTATATGTTTTAAAGTATTTGGGCAGCTTTTAACTTTTTAAACTTTTTCTTTAAATAAACTTCTGGAACTTACTTGAAGCACTTGCACTTTTGAATTGCCGGTCACCGGTCCGCCGCGGCTTCAGGCTGATTGCACGGAGGGACGTGGCTCCTCCCCCGACCCCCTCACTTCCGCTAGGGGAGAGAGCATATAATCAGCATGGGAGCCTGGGTGCACAGCGGTTGGTAGCAGCGTGCCGGAAGGCTTAGCTACTCGTGCATGAAGACGTGGAAGTTGGAATCTTATTTTGCGGGGCAGGTTTATATGTTTTAAAGTATTTGGGCAGCTTTTAATGTTTTAAACTTTTTCTTTAAATAAACTTCTGGAACTTACTTGAAGCACTTGCACTTTTGAATTGCCGGTCCCCCGCAGCTTCAGGCCGAATGCACGGAGGGACGAGGCTCCTCCCCCGACCCCTTCACGTCTGCTAGGGGAGAGAGCATAGAATCAGCATGGGAGCCCGGGCATGCAGCGGACACGCGTAGCGGACGCGCGCAGCGGGCGTGCCATCGGCGCGCCGAAGGCACGCCAGAGGCAAGCCCGTCTGTGCCCGTCAATGCCTGGCTCGCGGCCACCGCCAGCTCTGCTGCCCGTTTGACTGGCGACAAGGTAATTCATTGGGGGAGGGACGATCTGCTGTCCTGCAGAGGCAGACCCTGCACTAGGGATCATGCTCTAAACCTGGCTACCAAAGCTTTACCTAGTATTTGTACTGGTTGCAACCTCGCGCTAGGGAATACCACGATAGGTGATAAGAATTGCAATAAGGCGGGGATGAGCATGCAGGTAGATAGGATCAAGGCGTGCCTAATCAATTGCAGATCACTGTCTAAGCATTCAGATGATCTATGGCTCTTACTTGCCGAGAAAGATTGGGATATCGTGTTTCTGATAGAAACATGGCTGAAAGCAGATACATTATCAGCAGTGGCCCTGGCTATCCTGCCAGGATTTAAAATCTGTTGTGCAAACAGAGAGGGAAAAAAGAGAGGTGGGGGTAGCCATTATTTTAAAAGACTCCTGGGATATTACTTCTTCAGCGCTACATAAGATGGATATGATAGAAGGGCTAAACTTTTGCATTAAGATGGGTCCTACAACCTCCTTTTCAGGAATTTTGGTTTATAGACCCCCAGACTGTGCACCTAGTATAATGCCTGATCTCTGTAATTATATTGCTCAGAAATCTTTACTTTATTCCAAATTTATAGCGCTAGGAGATTTTATTTTACATGTGAATGACCCTAGCTGTGTGCAGGCAGCGCAGCTGGCTGCATCTCTCATGGGTGCCAATCTGACTCAGCATGTGAACTTACCCACCCATAAGGGAGGGCACATCCTAGACCTTTTGTTTTTGAACATTCCGTCCCTAACATCTGACTCCCTAGTCCAGTTGGTTTGGACTGATCAATGATTAATTCCTTTTTCATTTAGTATGAAAAAATCAAGCCAGCTAGGGGGAACACGATTTTTTCTAAAAAGAAACTGGAAGAAGCTGTCAGCTGAGTCCCTAGGTCCAGTTTTGCAAGCTAGCCAACCACCACTTTCAAACGATCCCAATATGGATTCACTTGCTTTAAATAAATGGATTTCCGCAGGAGTGGAGTCCACTGCCCTTGCTAGAGTCACCAAATCCTTGAGGAAATCCCCCTCAGCTCCCTGGTTCTCAGAAATTCTTAGGTTAAAGAAAAGTAGATGCAAACGCCTGGAGCGTCAGTGGCGGGTGGATTATAGTGCTCTGGCTAAGCTGGCCTACAAGAAATCACTGAAAGAGCTCCATAAACTGATGAGAGAGGCAAGGAGGGATCATGTGGTAAAGGGGATTAACAATGCTGATAATTCCAATAAGGAAATATTTAGGGTCGTTAACTCTTTTTTGAAACCAAGGGAATTAGAAATCGAAATACAATCATCCCTTTCACTGTGTGAAAAAATCTCGGATTTCTTCGACAGCAAAATTCGGATGGTTTATAACTCTTTCACAGCTGTAACTGAGACTAATAAAACAGACGAAAATGGGTGTAACAAGTTCGAACTCTCCCTTTCGAAATTCTCCTCTCATTTCTCAGCTGGATGCGTTGGCAGAGATCCTGAGATGCAAGTCAGGTTCTCCGGATGACCCGTGCCCCTCTAAGCTGTGGAAATAGCTGGCCCACTCCATTTGCCCTGTGCTGATGCATATTTGGAATGTATCTCTTAATTCTGGCACATTCCCGGACATATGGAAACATGCCACACTCTTCCCCCTCAGGAAAAAACCCATTGTGGATCCAGGGGAATTAAGTAATTATCAACCTATTTCACTGTTACCAGCTCCAGCAAAGATGCTGGAAAAATTGGTGCAGCGACAACTGGCTAATTTTATTGAGAGTCACGACATTTTGCATGATATCAATCCGGCTCCGGCCTGGTTTTAGTACCGAGACCGCCCTTTTAGAGGTGGCAGAGTCGGTGAGAATGTCCGTGGATTCAGGAGCATCAGCAATGCTGGTGCTCCTGGATTTATCTGTGGCATTCGACACAGTGGACCATTCTATCCTGGTTCAGAGACTCCAGGATATCGGAATAGGGGGGTGGCACTTGCCTGGTTGAAGTCATTTCTTAAAAATCACTCTCAGAAAGTTGCCTTGCAACCCCATCAGTCAGAACCCAAACATCTATGGTGTGGAGTACCTCAGGGATCAGCGTTGAGCCCGCTTCTTTTTAATATTTATCTGGCCCCGCTGTTCTCACTTATGGCTAAGTGGGGCGTGAAGGCGATATCTTACGCCGACGATACACAGTTGGTGTTCTCTTTTAAAGATCAGTCGGAGGACACTTTCAAGGGCTGTCTGAAAGATCTTGCCCTTTGGATGAACAACAATAAGCTTAAACTTAATGCTGATAAAACGGAAGTGTTGTTCTTCGGCAAGGCCTTTCAACCAGCTGCGGAGCTGTGGTGGCCGGTCGAAATGAGTTCCCCCCCATCCCAGCAGCTACGGAAAAAACTTGGGGGTGCAGTGGGAAGCAGATCTTTTCTTCTCAGCCCAAATTCGGCAGGTGAAAGCCTCCTGCTTCAGCAAATTACGTAATCTGCAGGCATTTATTTATTTGCTGCCGGAGGATTGCCAAAAAACAATTGTCCATGCCACTGTGACATCCAGGCTGGACTATGCAAACAACCTTTATTTAGACCTGCCAGGGTACCTAGTTAGTAGATTGCAGATGGTTCAGAATGCGGCTGCGAGACTGATTAGACGTGTTCCATTCCGGCATCACATCTCTTTGCATATCAAAGAGCTTCACTGGCTGCCAGTGGCAAGGAGAATTGAGTTTAAGGCTCTGACCTTGGCTTTTCGGTCATGGCATGGCAAATGCCCAAGTTATCTGAAATGTCGGCTATGTCATTACAAACAGAAGCATTCATTGAGATCCAATTCTCAAAATCTGCTCTGGACTCCATGATTTAGGAAAGCGCGGCTGGGTGGACGATCTTTCACAGTAGGAGCTACCAAATTATGGAACTCTCTGCCAACTAATTTTTGCCAGATTGAGTCAGAGCCAGTATTTAGGAAGGCTGTGAAAACTTGGCTCTTTAGTCTGGGTTAGTTTCCTGGGGCGTCTCGGGGGCCTGCTTTTTTTGGTCACTGCTGCATGCTGCCACTGCTGGAGCGCCGGGACACCTCTGTAAAGGTTTCTGCTCACGCTTTATAAATGTCGGTATTATTTTGAGGCAGCAGTAAATTGAGATATATGCACATATTTATGATGTTGTGATGGAGAACAGCATTTGCCTACTTGACCTGACGTTGCACATCCCCAGTTTGATCAATTCAAATATCCTGCTTATTTCTGGGTTTCGCCCTGTCATTGAGCAATTTTTAAAGCAACATGTAGGCACTCTGCCACAAATGTGCAAGGGGGCCTGATTTGGTGCTAGCCATAGCAATGGACACTGTTGTGTATGCAAATTAGTGTTTGCCCATTATCATGGCACATTTTTTGCCAGCATACTTTAGCAACATGTTAGAGCCGATTTGCAAAGATTTGGGGATTTCAATACACTACAACATCCTTTTCAAAGGGTGCCCATCTTAAATATATTTCATTAGATGTTTGATCGTATGGTATCCATTGTGTCCCGAATTTTCTTTTTCTTTGGATGCTGTAGCTGTGTGTGCTCATGCCAAGATAAATGCTACATGTAACTGTCACACAATGGGGCAGAACTTTGTGTAATATGGTGATATCAGGTGTGTATTCATGTCCAATTCACTAAGTGTAGATGCCTTTTTGGTATTGCATCATGTGTATGTGGCAGCTTACGTTCACGTTGAATGGCTACAGCTACATGACATAGTATTTTGTCAGTCTGTATTGACTAATTCAGTCATTGAAACGTGTGAAGTTACACTAACACTTTCACTGAGGCCATAACTTCAGAAGGGGTATGTCACTCCTGCTGATGCAGGTGGGTTCCACAGTGTATGAACAGAAGGGGAAACATGTGAGTGATATTGGTGATGGGTATGACCAGACATGGAATCCATTTACACCCTGGACTGAGATAGCTGTCACTGATAATCAGTTCATTGGAGCACCAGTTGTCAGTGGCCGGTATTAGTCTAAAGAGTCAGTCTCATACACAAGATGAGAGCTGGTATACGTGAGAAATTAGGATGAGTGGCATGGCCCAGAGTCACATCTTCTTTGGATGAGTCGATATCACTGTAAGACAAAGGGGCTGATTACGATTCCGGAAGGCCCGTCATTGCCAGCCATGCGGTGGCGGTCCTTCCGCATTTGGACCGCGATATTCCCCCCGCCACATTACGATGGCAGAGGGAATCGTGCTCGGACCGTGGCAGACGCAAAGACAGTCCACCACCGGACCGCCACAAGCAATCATACAGATTGCCTGGCGGACGGTCCAGATAGCCTAAAATGGTGGCGGTGCCTAGCAGGCACCATCTACCAAATTAGGATGCTGGCTACAGCCGGCCTTTCCATGGCGGCGATGCCGCCATGGAAAATGCCATGGAAATCGCCATGGAAAGGCTGGTGGGGATTTGTTACGGGGGCCCGTTGCGGGCCCCCCTTGTGATGGGGGAGGTGTGGGTGCACTGGGGGTACCAATGGTACCCCCTACATTTCACAGCCCTACGTGGCAGGCACTGTGTGGTGCTTGCCACGTAGTGCAGTAAAATGCACATCCTGCCTTTTTTGCATCGCGGCGGGTGCTGCAGTGAGCAGCACCTGCCGCAATGTTAAATGGCAGAATGTGCCCACCATGGTGGCGGTCGCATCCTAATGCATGGGGATGGTACCTGTCACCACCAGGATGGCGGACGGACTCCAGTCCGTCCGCCATCCTAATGACCCCCATAGTTAGGTGCCCACATTCGATTCCTGACAATAATCACTGTATTGCTTCAAATATAGTGAATCTTTGACATGTTGGTGCATATTATCAGGACACTATAGCCACCATAGCATTACTTTGCACAGCATTGAAGTGGCAAGAGTGGCTTAGCCTTAGTCACAAGCAGCGTTAAGCCACTTACCTTTGGTTAACACCAAATTGTGCTTTCAACCCCCTTTCACATCATATTTTGGGTGCAAGTGGTTGGCAATGTCACCCTGCAAAGCCAAATTTTCAGTAGGCTGGCCAATATCTACAAGCCCAGTGTGAATATGGTGGAGTGCGTAGTGTGTTAGACCATGCCAAAAATGTACTCAAACATGCGCAATTATGAGGATGGTTTATTTTCTCATCATCTTTGATGTTCCTATGTGTGCTGCATTGTGCGGCACACATGGAAACAGCAAAAGCCCATTAATTGTTCATGTGCAGGAAGGTGAGCCTTACAGCATAGAAACAAACTTTGGGTCAATGCAGACACCCTTGCACTATTGTGAAAGGGTGCCTGTGTTGGTGGTAACCTGATGTATTTTGCACCCACTGCCACACTATGATCTAATTATTGTGCAGCTCTGCATGTGCGTAGTGGCAGAGCATGATGGCATACTGTCTAACAATGTGTTCCAACACTTCCTGGTAAATATGCCCTGTTGTCTCACAATAAGCAGATTTGTGAGCTACATTTGTTCAGATGCCTCTAGTTGATGTATACAACATGACTCATGGATGTGTAGCTGTGTAGACACATCCAACTTGTTGGTGAATTGATGTACATTGATTTCCTCTACTGTTATACATGAGTACGATTGTTGTGCTTAGTAGTCTGCCACTATTTTAATATTTGCACCCTATGTCTTTGTTGGAATGTTATGGCCTGGCTCTGAAATGGGCCTGTCAAGATGTCTCCTTGAGGACATTCCCATGGTAGACTCAGTCGGAGTCTGTGTCCACACCATCATTGAACTCTACTAATCTGCAAATGTTGTAACTCTACTCAGCCCTTACTATGTCCCATGCCATACATTGACATGTCTGTATCACTATCAGGTTCTAATTAATCCTTTCATTCACATTGCATTGTTCAGCTCATGTTGACATTTGATGAGAGCGTAGAGTTCATGTTTCATACACTTGTGTTTGAGAATTACATGTCAGTTCTTTTGGATCTTACATATTATCATATGTCTAATTTTTCGTACAACATGTCGCCTGAGGAAGTTCAGCAGTTCCAACTTAGGAAGGAATGGTAGCAACATATCCGTCGGTTGGCAAGGGATACAATGACATGGCTAGGAGGTACCATGAGGAGAGGGCATCCGGAAGGAGGAAGTCACTTCGAGAATTTGAAAAAAAAATGGAGAAAGGCGTGCTGCCCTACCATCATCTTCGACTCATCAGAGGGACACAGAAGCAATGCCAGGACTTTCAAGTGTCAGACGTTGTGCCAAACATCCTCACCATTCTGCTGCTCCCAGATAAACACCACCGGGCCATCCTGCTGCACAAGCCTCAGGCCCGCAACCAAGTGCCCCCTCACATCCTGCTCCCCAAGGCACTGCATCACTGCCAGCTGCACCACGGACACAGGTAATTGGGTACACCAACAGGGACCATAGATGTCTTTTGGACCTCAATGTTAGGTTGGCTCAAGTTTAACGTGACATTTCGGAGATGAACTCCCATCTCCAGGTCATCAAGGGTGACCTGGGGCTCCCCTTCTGAGCCCCCCACTTTATGATCCTTCCCCCTTGTACAGACCCCCTATTCCTTGTTGCATATTTTTCATTTACTTACTGTAGGATTTTAGGTAGTCTTAAGCATAGTTTTAGAGTAGTTATAGGTTAGTGTTAGGTGTAGATAAGGTTTTAGATATTTTATGCAATTTATATAGTGTAATGGGCTAAGTTTCATTATCCTTTGGGTGGGGGTTGATGTCTTACTTGTTATAATAATATTTATATATTCACAAGATTCCTCCAAATAAAAGAAGAAGTCTGCACTCGGGCGCAGGTTGTCCTTTACTTTATTGATTAAAATAGCAGAAACTTGTATCCAGAACGCGTTTCGGCTGTTCCATGCAGCCTTTGTCAACATTTCAGTGTGCCGGTTTGTATGAAGACATAAAGTTTGCACGTGAGTACAATGAGACTGCAATAGTGGAAATACTTCCTCTCTCCACACCTCACACAATGTATCAAGTAAATCATTGACCAGTGTCTCTTTAAGTAAATCATTGACCATTGTCTGTGAAGTATGAGCAAAAAAAATAAAACTCACTGTGCAATATACGCATTGTTTTGAAAACCAGCATTCCTTTCCAAGTTGCTGCTGATGTAACTTTTAAAATCAATTTCACTGACTTGCTGTTGTTTGTAGTCTTGCGCCTCACCACTGGGCAGCTGCCTTTTGTGGCCCCAGCTCCGAAAGTACCTCTGTCATTGAATTGAATGGAAATAACATTTATATAGCGCATGGCTACAAGGAGGCATCCCAGCGCTGGTAGCAGCAGTAGTGGGAAGTTTCACCAGTTAGGGAAAAAGTGTGGTTTTTAACAATTTGCGAAAGGCTAGGTGGTTGCTTTCTACACGTAGGTGGGGAGGAAGGGAGTTCCAGAGCCTGGCCGCGTTAAAAGAGAACTGCCGACCCCCGCTTCTGGCTTTCCTAATCGTAGGGACGATGACAAGATTCATATTCTTGGAGCGAAGGCTTCTGTTGGGCCGGTAGGACTGGATGGTGCTATGAAGAATGGCGGGGCCTATTCCAGCTAGAGACTTGTGAATAATACATAGGGCTTTGAAATTGACTCTCTCCCGGACTGGCAGCCAATGGAGTGATCTCAAGGCTGGTTTGGCTGAACGATGTTTAGGAATGCCTAATAAAAGTCTTGCTGCCCAGTTTTGTATAGTCTGAAGTTTGGAGAGAGTAGCAGCGGGGGCACCCAGATAAGGGGCGTTTGAGTAGTCCAACCGGGACAGGATAAGGGCCTGGACCATGATTTCTCTTGCCTGGAAAGGAAGAAGGGGAAGAACCTTCTGAATCATTTTCAGGATACCATAGCACGTGGCTGCCGTCTTCCGTGCTTGTACCTTAAATGTGAGGTCTTGGTCGATCCAAACACTCAGGCTTTTTAACTGGGTCTTGGGGTTGGGGGCTAAGCCAAGAGAGGTCGGCCAAATTGCATTTAGATCAAGGGGAGAACGATTCATCAGGACAAAGAGCACTTCATTTCCTTCCATCACAATACTCCGGGGGCACTCTGGTTTATATATATATATCCTCAACATGCCTGCTTTTCATCTAAAACAAGCACCAGGGCGCTCGTGTTGAAGTTTATAACGACGGCTTTATTGTTACTCTCAGGAACACAGGTAACGCGTTTCGACTGCAGCAGTCGTCTTCGTCAAAAAAATATATATATATTTGTTTAGGATTTATGTATAGTTAGTTCATGTTTAGGGTATGCTGTCTGTGTCCCGTCTACAGATGTGCCTTAAGGGGGGAGGTGGGTTAATGTTTAATATATATTGTTATGTGTATAGTATTACGTAAGATAGTTAGTTTAGTGTTAGCATAAGTTAGATTAGAGTAGGTTAGGGTAGTATATTAACTTTAGTTTCAATTTAGGTAGTATTTGTTTATGGAATAAATTGTTATTGGTTCGTGATTTGTGGTGTCACTTATGTTTAATGTGATTTGATGAACTGGTGATTTGGAAGTTGGATACAACAGATTCATTCCCCAAACAATCTTTTGAATGTCTAAGTATGGTCATGACGTCATCTTCTAGGGAAAGGCTACTGTCATACTGCTGTTGGATTGTAATTTGAAAACACACATGATATTTTTGGCTAGCAAAGTTGACTTTTGACCTTGCATAGGGATAGTCTGCTGATTAAGTTTGCATCTTATGAGGAACTGACGGAGTTGCAAAACACATTATGCTTCATCATCTTTGTGAATATGGTGAGGGATCTATCTTGAGATGTGGCATGGCATGACACCCATCACAAAAACCATTGTCCACACCATTGACAATGAGTATATCTGCCAAGTTTGCCTTTTTAGCAATGCAAGGTAAAGTCACTTCTTGTGGCTTGACATTGACTTGAATATTGAGCCAAGTCCATCCTGAATGTAGGGAAATGTGAAGTTTCCAGCAACAATGTTGTCTTTGAGATTTGAAGGATTGGCTGATTCACACATATCCTGTCATTTCACTGCCTATCAGGGACACAACCTCAGCAGAACCCCTTTTTCAAATGGCCCTCTGGATTAGTTGTGCTGGCTGAAATACTCATACATTGTTGACACGTCTAAACTTGAATGGTCACAGGCAAAACACATCTATGAAACTTTAATGCTTTTATTTACAAGTGATTTTCAGGAGTTAGCAGACTGGCCCAGTTCTTTGGATAACAACCCCCACATTGTGTACATGGCCAGTGGAGGGCCAGCCAGAGTCCTTGGGGGGACACACGTCCAGACACATGTTGAGGCATAAGTAGACTTCAGTGAGGAGGCCGATTGCAGTGTCATTGGCGATCAATGGCTACATTGACAGTCCATTAAAAGTCCAAGGTGAATGTAGCAGAGTCAATCTGAGGACAGTGACAGATGCATGATGATCAGCATAAAGCTAAGCAGAAACTAGCCATTTGACACAGATGAATGCTACCCCTGCCTTCTCCTTAAGAATGTTGTTTCATCAACATCGTCCTCCTCTGATGTGTCATGTGCCTCTCGTGAGGGTGATGGTGGATTTGCGGCAACACTGGGAGACACAGACATAACAGGTGCAGAAGAGGTGGATGGTGTAAGTGCAGCAGCATTCATCTGTGCCACCAGATGAGGCATCATTGCAGTGATGATGAGCTACAGGACTTGCAGGACTCCAGGAACATCTCTGTTGTAGGCAGCCATGGCAGCAAAGTGTGAATCCTGTTTCCGATCCATGTTCTCCATGATCTTACGCATTTCTCCCAACCCTTTGGCAACATCGCTGGTGCCACTTTGACAGGACAGTTGTTCTTGTCTCTGAGGACTCCATAGATGTCACCCATGGAATGCTGGAGAGCATGGAGTGTACTGTGGGTGCCTCTGATGGCTTCTAGGTGGTCCCTAATGGGACTGAGGCACCCACGGATCCCATCCAATTTGGCCACCAGGCTGTCCAACCCCACCCGCACCTGGTCTGCCATCTCACTCTGGACTCCTACTGCATTATGTTGAAAATGTAACTGTGGGTCCTCAGAGTCCAGGTAGACAGCTGAGGTGCTAGGTGGTACCTGCTGGATGTTTTGCACGGCAGGTGGAAAGGCCATGACGCTGCTGGATCTCCGCGATTCACGGGATGGGCTGCCTATGGAGTTGAGCAGCTCTTGGAGGGTGTCCTGGTCGATGGTTGTGAGCTCTTCTTCATCTTCATCATTGAAGAGTGGGACAGGCTGGTAACCAGGAGGTTATGTTTCTTCCTCTGCAATGTAAAGGCCAGATACTGTTGTATGTGTATGTGCACTTTGAGCAAGCATTTTTGCAGTTGACAATCAGAGTGCATGACACTTTCCATTCTCTTTTCTTACATGGTACACCTATTACCCGCAGCTTGTTAAGCAATGTACAATGTCCATAATGTTACATTTCGATTGTCCATAGATTATGACAGTTTCCCAGTATGCCAACAGTGAGGGGCATATTTATATGTCCCTGCTGCACCTGTTACATCATCTGTTTATACCTTCTTGTGGTGCAGATTGGTGCACCATATTGACAATGCAGATTTAATCTCCTTAATGTGTCTTCAGAGTGCATTGTGGATGAGTCTCCCTTACTCAGTGAGGTTAGCGTATGGGTGTTAGTCACTAGGTTTTGAGGTTGAGATTAGACTGCACCCCCATTGATGTTGGCACTGCTGTCTATTTAGTAGTGAGGCATGAGGAGGACACTCATGCACTTGAGATGAGGGATACAGTGATGTCCACGTTGAGATGAAAAGGATATGTTCTTGAATTCCCCTACTCTGAGAAGTATTTATGTTTTTCAAGTTTGGCAAGTCACATTGACACAGGTCAATCCCATTAACGGATGCTGATGCGCAGAGAGGGACACCTTCCTCTTCAGTGACAATCATTCCCTCTATCCAGACACCCTTGCTAGCAGGAGGACATAGGACTTTGAGGCAGGCTTCTAAGATTGGTGCATTGTTGCACTGCAGACCTTTGTTGGACCTCACAGGGATGTGCACATGGATGATACATGCTGTAGTGCACTGGGAAATTGGATGCATTTGTTACTGGAAGGATGTTTTCAGACATCAATAGCTGTTCACTCCTACTGTTAACTCTACCTAAGGACCAGTTTCGATGCATCTTAATGTGTCTTGGACCTCCAAATCCAGGAACGTGATGACAATGACATACTGCTAACTGAATAACACAAGAAGATACTTTAATGTGGATGACTGCATTTTGAGGAATACTGTCAAGGTATCGTGTAACCAAATGACATGCATTAATGCCACATTGTAAATGAGGCCCATTTTCAAATTTAATTTACCATGCAGGTAACGGTGAATGTGAGGTTCTAGGAGCATTGCAAATAGAACATGCATGTTGTGATTTTAGGGTACACATTCCTTTGATGCTGATGCCTTACACTGTACTTTGAAATGCATTTCCCTTTTACTCAAAGGTAAACAGCATCTTGGCCCTCCAGTATTTTAATTTTTGACAATATGGAATGTACCCATCATTGAGACAAGGTGCTTGCAAGAGTAGTGCAGCTTTTTATGTGGGCAACATGGGTGAGTATACTTTAATGAGTGCTCTCAAACATTTTTAGATGTTGTTATGTGTGCTTCTTTCAGCTGCACACATAAAAGCAGCAGTTAAGCCATTACAATTGCTTGTGGCATAATTCCATGGCAATATTGCAATAGGACCATCATCAAATTTTGGTTTACTGAGGGAAAGCATGCTTCACAATATTTACAAGGCAGTGTTGGCCCACTAGATGTGGATTGGCAGGACATTGTAAGCCTGGCATACTTTATTAGGTACCTGGGGTCATTTGCACAAACCTGCAACGTTACGCAGTGTTAGTCTTCTTGGCTTGACACGGCGCTCAGGCACTTCTGTGAAGCGGTGCTCAGACTTATTCACTAAATTACATTGAGGCACAGAATTTCAGCATGCACATGCAATAAATGTAGCTGGCTAGCCCCTATGCAGATACTCTTGCACCATTGTGCATGAGTGCCTCCTTTTGCGCTAAGCAACTACATTGCTCACCAGTGCATGCTGTGACACAGGACTGAGCCATATTGTTATACAGACAGCACAATGCTGTGCTTCAAAAGTAACAGAGGCCCGCATTGAGGCTAGTGGGCTGACCCAACACTCAGTTACACTTTGAGTGACTTTCTTGTGGCAATATGTGCTTCGCCTTATTTGCAATGCTGCTTTAAGCCACTGAACGTAGCTTAACACTACTTCATATATGAGGCACCTTTTCATGCTGTACTTAGCGGGGAACGTGAGGCCAATGGGTTCTGCAGGGGGCTTTGCACCTCAAAACACATTTCTTTTGAAAAAAGCATCATATTTATGCCAAATCCCTGGGAAGCCTTCAATCTGTGAGTATTGGCTTTTCTAGTGGAATTTGTTAATGTTGTCTATTTTACATAGCACTAATGTGCCTCCCCCTCAACCAATAAGTTGAGTTGAAACAACCAGTCCCATACTGAATTCTGTGTGCACTGTGTATGCCATTTTTGTACCAGGAGCTTCCCAGACCAATGTCCTAGTCCTTCGCTGTTGACATGGCAGTTACATACTGAGGTGAGCCATGATGCCACGTATTTTATTTATACACCCACCCTTCTAATTGATTTTGGGTAATTATTGATGAGAATTTTACCTACTTTGTAGTTTTCACTCTCCACTGTCCTGAGGAAGATCCTGCTGTAAGGAACTAATTGCCTTCCATAACCTTCTGGTGTCGAAACATCGACTTTCTTTGTACTTTGACCTCTACCTATTATTCATGCCCAGAAGTGGAGACTATAATACGTATTCATAATGTCTCGCTACTTGGGTTTATTTAGTTAGTCACTCAAAACTTTGTTAGACAGGTCTGTTTCATCATTGTAAAAATTGTCATTATTTTCACTTTCACCTTCACATTTCCATCCCTTCACGAGCACTACCTTGATCACTTTTCTCACTTTTATACTTTGGAGCAACCATTGATATTGTGAATCATGGATACATACATACTATAAACTTCTTCAAGACTAATAAAACCTTGTTATTGTTTAACTTAATACATGTGGTTGCCTTACTAGGTTTTGTTGTTTTGAGAAACCCATTGGTCAGCTGGACCACCAGTTGTACATACTACTCATATTTACAAGGGCAGAGTAAATGGGAGTCAATGACAAAGTTAAGGCCAGGGAAAACATGGTCTTGAACGAGCTGATCAATGAGAAATGCTGTATGTCTCCTTGTTTTTGCAGTTTCCATGTGTGCTGCATTATGTGGCACACATTGGTTCAGCAAAAAGCCATTGGTTGTCTATGTGCAGGAAGGGAGACCTTCATGCACATTGACAATCTTCCCCTCAATGCAGGCACACTTGCACTATGGTGCTAGAGTGCCTGTGTTGGCGCTAGGCTGCCAACGTTTGCACAAGAACAGGTTGGAACACTGGGCTGCATCATATTGTTGTAAATATTTAAAAAAAAAAAAGTCAATATGGTGATGCCCTGCATTTAAGAAGTGGTGGTGCGTGGTGTTAAGCCAGGAGGCAAACGCCACGCTCCACCACTTCTCTGGTGAATATGCCCCTTAGCTTGATAATATAGCCCAGAGTTAGGAGACACATGAGTCGTCAATTGTCATTATATATGTGTATGTGTGCTGGATTACAAGTCAATTACAGCACCATTATGTGTCTTTCAATGTAGTTGTTGATTATGGCAACAGCTCAAGTGACAAGAACCTATGTATGTGGAATTTGGTCTGCGCGCAGTATGGTTGGGCACTGAGACATATTTAGATGGACAGAAGCAACATTACTCTCCCATCCCGCACCCCCATGTCCATAGTTGTTACTCACCCTGTCGCTGATGTAGCTGGTCATATTTAACACTGTCCTGTCCCTCAACTTCAACCATGGACTCCTCACCAAGGCATCTAGATCCTCCTGTGGTGCTGGACTCCCACCTCCGGTCAGTGGTACTGCCTGCGATTGCTGGCCAGTTTCTGCTTAGTTTTGCACTTGGCATCATGCCAGCAATTCCTACAGTCAGTCACTGTCCTCTTGACTTCTGCTACTGAGTTCACCTTGCTGACAATGGACTACCAAATGACACTTTTGGTCCCCAATGACACCTTGGAGCTGACGAAGAGCTGGTGTTGATCCTGTGTCACCTCCGCAATCAGCATCTCATTTTCGGGCTGACTGGATCTTGTTATCCTTTTCTTCTTCCCCTTGGACTCTGGGGGGCAGATTTACAAGCCCCTTGCGCCACTTTTGCGTCACTTTTCCCATGTTAAAAATGACGCAAAAGTGGCGCAAGGGCCTTGTAAATAAGCCCCTTAGTTGTCAGCCTGGCTGCTAGGGGGTTTAGGGGTTGTTATCTCCCACTGAACTTGGGCCAACCTGCTCCATTTTGCTTCCAGGTTTTTTTTTTATTTTGGGGGCTTTTTGTTGTGTTTTTTCCCCACAAAACATGAAAAAAGTGACTTGCTGCTGCTTCTGACCGCTAATTGATTTACTGTCACTTTTTTCACATTAGCGGCAAGATTTTTAGCACTGTGACGTTAGTGTTTGCGGCAACATTCACCACCGCTAGCTGATCCTATTGCCATGGACAAACGTATTGTAATACGTTGCTATCATGGCGATAGTTTTCGGCGCTACATGGCGGTAAGAAAATTACGGCCAAACAATGCTAACTTTGCTTAGCATCAATTCTTGTAAAAATGTCCCTTGGTTTCCAAACTCTAGAGAAAATAGAGTTTTTCCATTTGGCACTCCTTCAACTTTTCAAACCTTGGCGTGCAGAATCTGAATTACTTGAATGCTATCATTGCTATGAAGGTTGTTTTAATACTGTAAAAGACAGTATTCAGTATTCCAAAATTGTATGCAACTGTTATTTGATGAGATTCAACAAGAAGAACAAACTGATGCAGAGGTAGCTAGGGAAAGTTCACAAAGCAATCAAAGTTCTGCACCACTAAGGGGCCAATTACGATTTCGTTAGGAAGACCTCCAAATCGGATGTGGCTTTTCCGGATCCGATTCGTAGCCCTTTTTTCTGACTGAATTGTTCACTAGTCCGAACGACCAAGTATGATGCGAAGATCGCATACACATCGACCAAATCGTTTCCGAACCCGATCCTGTCCATACCACTCGTTCGTAGCCGAATCGTGCCGCGCAATGGAGCCGGATTCCGACCCATTGAGTATGATGCACGTTTCGGACAGCCGCATCGACTCGGTCTCAGCGAGATGAAACAGCTGTCGGAATCATACTTCGGGGGCCGTAGAAGGCCCCCCTTCACCTGGGGCACTCTAAATCTGTCACGGTGCAGTGCCCGTGGGTCCCCCCCATCCAAGCATGCACATTGTGGCGAGCACAATGGGGTGTCCGCCACAGGGTGTACGCTTTTCCCCACCCACCCCTTTTTGCTATGGGAGCCTGTGTACACGCCCAGTATACAGGCTCCCATAGAGCATGCATCGTAGTTGCTCGGTCGTATTCCAGGAGCATGATTCGCTCATAAAGCCCTCTGGATAGGAGTCGCACAGAGGGGTTTCCTAGAGAGATCGTAATCAGCCCCTTAGTCGAGATCCTCTTTGAGCACCTATAATTCTAAATGAAGCTGAAATACCAAGTAATGAGATGGAAACTGCAATGGAGCAAGCTAGACAGGAACTTGAAGATCTGGAACATTTAGGGCCTTATTCCGATGTCGGGCGGAGAGCCTCCTCCTGACAGTCGGATTCCCCTAGACCGTGTTGGAACTCTTCCAACTGACTCAGTCGGTTTACAATCCGCCTGACCAATTATGATGTTCGGAGGTCGGATTGTAAACCGCACGGTCTTCCAGAATCGGTTCAGACCGAATTTGTGTCGGTCGGAACCGCATTGTGCAGCTCTATGGACAGCATTTCCGACCCAGTGATTATGATGCCGATTTCCAACTGCCTTTCCGAGTCAGCCTATCCGACATGAAAATGCTGTCGGAAACAGACTGGCAGGGCCCCCTTCATCCTGCGGCCTCTGGTTGTGGTCTGAGGGGGTACCTAAGGGAACCCCTGTAAAACACTGCACTGTGTGGCAGGCACAATGGGGTGCCCGTGACAGGGTGCAGGGTTTTTCTGTACACCCCCCATTTCCCCATAGGAGCCTGTGTTGTCGGGTGGAACACAGGCTTCCTTAGAAGTCAATGGGAATCCGACCGAACAGTGTTCAGTTGCATAGTAATCGGTCGGGCAGATCTGCTGACCGCAAGTCACTCGGCTCCGATTCCGAGACAGAGGGCCCGATTCTGATGCGGTTAGGAAATCTTCCCAATCGAATCGGTTTGGAAATGGTTTCCGACCGACTCAGATCGGGAGAGTCCGACCGACCGAGTATGATGCATCCGGATGCTTCCAGGTACGATTTGGTTGGACTCCCATTGACTTCTATGGGAGCCTATGTTCCTAACCGCATCGTAATCTGGTCCTCGGTTGGGAAGACACGTTCCCGATCCGATTCGGAAGGAGCAAATGCCATTAGGAGGTCTTCCTAACCGCATCGGAATCAGGCCCAGAGTCGGGTGGAAAGTTTCTGCCCGACAACATAATAAGGCCCAAAGTTGCACAACTCAATAATGAATAGAATGACATTAATGTAGAAGTAAAAGAGAACGTAGAAGATGGATTTCTCCAAGATAATAAAGAATGCAGTTGCGCTTCTTTTAAACAGTGCAGAGACAGAATATCGACATAGAAATATCGAGTTGCATGAATATCGAGTCAAGAATATCGATGGTGAAAAATATCGAAGTAAGTTTTTTCGTTGTTAGAAATTTCGATTTTTGTGTAATGTTGAAATATCGAATTTGAAAGTATTGATTGCAAAAATTTTGTTCTAAATAATATCGACTGTATTTTTTTTGTTTAATGTTGTTTTTTGTAAAATTAATTTTGTAGTAGTTATTTTGGGGCCCATTACGATACCCGGCGTAAAAAAATCCGCCAGGCATGAAAGCGGCAAAAATCCGCCCGCACACACCGTCTGAACACCGACCACGCCATTACGATTACACAAACCGAAAACCGCCATCGGCGGAAAAATCACACAAAATACCGCCCGCCAACGTCCGAGTCGGAGTCAAACTGCCCGCCACGGACGGAAACACGCACGACAACACAAAACCGCCCGCCCTCACGGCCGACACACCGCACGTGAAATTACGATCGCACCGCCATGAGCGCGGAAAAACCACAAATATACCGCCCGCTAGCGCTAACAACGCCGATGAGAATCGACACGGCAGAAGCCATGGCGCCCACGTACCTGCACAGAAACCATCCGCTCACAAAACCAATAGCACACAACATGGCCAACAAGTCCACACAGCAAGGCACGCACAAATACACAAGCACAGTACACATCCTGAAAACACCCCCCGGACAAACAAAAAATACAAAGGCCAGAACCCCAGACACAACACACCTGAAAACAACAGACCATGAGGACACACCCACATAGGTGAGTACAAAAGCAGCACTCCCACAGACCACAACCCCTTGCTACATTGCAAACCAGAGAGGAGAGGAGAGGACACAGTGACACAGCAAGGACAGCAGCACACCACAGAAACGCACACATCACAACCACCACCACCACCACCACCACCAAACACCTGCACCACAAACCCCCTGCACATTACACAACACACACCGCACCAGCACCACAAACACCATGGCACCACAAAGGATGCCCAAGTACACGCCCATTGAGCTGACGGTCATGGTCGACGAGATCATCAAGGTGTACCCACAAATCTATGGGAACATGGTCCAGCACACACCACTAGCCACCAGAAACAGAATGTGGAACCGGATCGTAGACCAGGTCAATGCAGTCGGGACCCTGCCCAGGAACAAAGGAGAAATTAACAAACGTTGGAATGACGTAAAGAGCCTGGTCAAGAAGAAGGAGGGAAAAACAGAGAGCTGGCTGCCGTCACTGGCGGAGGGAATCCCGCGCTCTTCAAGACCTTCAAAGCGTGGGAGGAGAAGGTGCGAGTCATAATACATCCGGAGATCCTCGCCGGATTAGCAGGGGAGTGGAGGCTGGTAAGTACAAACTAATGTATACCAGCACACCGCTATGTACTCACATGCACTACCACCATGCCACAGCTCCCAGGGACAAACACCCCCATGTCCAGCACACAATACACAACACATCACACACACATGCAACAGACACCACCACACACAGCCCAAACCGAACAACTGTAACATACGTGGGGACATGTGTACACTCAGCCAGCCACGTAACCACCAACAGGTCCCCAAATATGCCAGAAGCGCCACAACGAGCACCCACCACACCCATGTGTCCGCCACAGCTGCACTAACTGACAAGTAACAGGTAAGTGGCAGGAACACAAAGTGCAGTGGGTGGGACGGTGGACAGCCCAAGTACAACACACACCAGGCCCCTAGTCCCACAGCACAGCAAGGAGGAGCATCCCCCCACCCCACAGCCACGTGTCAGCCACCGCAGTGCACAACGACAGCCGAAAGGCAGACATCACGGTCCACAGCAATCGGTGTCAGTGGGTGTCCAGCCACCCCCACGACCCACAACACCCCCCACCCCCACAGACCTGCAACATGGAGCACCCCCCGCTTAGAGCCATGTGGCATCCAGTACAGTGCACGCACGAACAACTTGCAGGTGGGAAACTGGACAGGGCTGGATTACTGGAGGCATGAGGACCATAACACGACCAACACATGGGACATGTCACGTAGCAGACGAACACGCAGCACCGCCCACCGTCACGAACAAGTGAACAATGTGCACACGGACATGAACAACAGACTCACACCCCACATGACCCATCACAGACATAGCAACACCCAAGGAGCCACGTCTGCATGCACAAGCCACACTGAATATAGTACCACACGGCAGCCACTGTGCAACTCATCACACACAACCGAAACACCATTGAAGTCCTGTCCATGTAGCCCCTACTGCCTGTCAACCACACACCCCACGACTACGCCTATGTAAGACAAACAACACTAGACGCAACAGAGCGGAACAACATAAATGCACACGAACACCACTGAACCCATCAAACACACAGACACACCATGCACATACAACATACCATCCATCCCATCCGTCAGCCCCAGTCTCATGAAAGGCATGTCATCCGCACAGCTGCCACACATACAGCAGTCACGCTAAGATACATGCCCATGACCAACCATGTGCCAGAAGTCAATGAAGCGCACGACACACTGTGAGCAACAACACACAACATGGGCCACACCCCCGAGCACTGCAGTGATGCACATGGCACAGGGCAGCACGCACACCAAGGAGATGGGACAACTGCAATACGTTGGCTGGCACACAACCATCACTCACTCATAACGATGCGTCCAATGCCATGTCCAGTAATCACAACAGACAGCAAATATGCAGGCCATGTCAAGCATGCACACACCTCAAACCATGCACTGTCATGCTGCCACAACACATGTCACGTTCGGCACCCATGGCTCACAGCATGTACCCCAAAAGCATATCCCCTCCCAAATGCGAATCTGGGGCATGGCCCCCATGTTGCCATATGCGTTCCTAAGCGTTCCATTTGAACCCCAAAAGCATATTCCATCCCAAATGCGAATCTGGGGCATGGCCCCCATGTTGCCATATGCGTTCCTAAGCGTTCCATTTGAACCCCAAAAGCATATTCCATCCCAAATGCGAATCTGGGGCATGGCCCCCATGTTGCCATATGCGTTCCTAAGCGTTCCATTTGAACCCCAAAAGCAAAGTACAAACCAGACCCAGGATGGGCCAGGAGCCCGCATACACCAGAGTCACAATAAGTAGGGGCACAGCAACACACCCATCGGCATGGCCAATCCGTCCCATGCCACATGTGCACAGCACACAGTCCCATTGCCAAGCACACACAACTACAGATGCTACAGCCACACACACGCCTCCGGGAAACCCATGTACGAGATTGCACGAACTGTTAATGTCAGACGACAAATACATACTTCGCCAGGTGCAACACAATAACAAATCTCATTCTCTCCACAGGTGACGAACTGCTGGATGCTGGGGATGGAGCCAGCAGCCAGCACAGCCAGCCTACAAGCCCCCAACGAGGACACACGGATCTGGAGGATCTGTCCTCCTCTTCGGACACGGACCACCAAGCAGGCCCATCTGGTGTGGCAGGGCCCAGCCGCTCCCCAGGACCCCTCCTACCCACCAACCCATCATCCAGGGCTGCTGAACATTCCCAGCCCCCTGCTGCCACTGTCGTTGCGGCCACACCCACGGTCATAGTGGCCACTACCACTGCCGCAACCGCCACCATCGCCGCACCGACCACCACCGCCGCCACCACCACCACGTCTTCGCTGGCACCAGCCCCAGCGCAGGTGGTGGCCCGGCCGACTGGATCCACCCTGGGAGCCACAGCGAGGACCGTGGTGAGCAATGTGGCTAGTGGGCAGGCCGGTGGCAGCAGGACTGGTAGGAGGAGCAGGGTCAGGGAAACGCCAGCCTCCCCTGGGAGCCATGCCCTGCCTCAAATGGCCAGAGTCCTTGGGGCCTATGAAGAGGCCCAAGGACAATGGGTCCGGTCTGCTTCAGACACGCGTGAGGTGCTGGGGGTGCTGAGGTCCATGGACGCCCGTATGGGCCAAATCGTGGACCTCATGGGCCAGCTGGTGGTGGCGGTGAGGTCACAGCCAGGGACAGCAGCTCCCCTCCGCCACCACCTGCCGGGGCGCAGGGTGGAGCAGCAGTGTCCAGTTCCCCTGCATCCACAGCCAGTGAGCACACCTCAACCACCAGCATGTCGCAAGCAGGCACCCCCCCTCGCAAACGTGGAAGGGGCCGTCCGAAGTGGAAACAGATCTCCCGGGAGGACTTCGCACGCTCCAAACGCAAGTGAGGCAGCCAGCCAGCCTACCGCCAGCCTTCCTTGACCAGCCACTGCATTGACTTGGACTATGATCCCACTCCACACAGCCATCTGGATGGCATGTGTGTGTTGGACTATGGACATAGAACCAGTGGGTACACCCTGAGCATCACGCAGCCATGACCGACAGCTCATTGTCACTGCACGCACCACTTTTGTCATCACCTTACACACAATCACATGTCACAGTTTGTAATAAATGCACCTTTTACACTAACTGCTGTTTGTGCCCTGTGTTTTATTTGTACGGAATACAACGGCCACCTTGGGCGGAAAGGCACCTGATGCGTGGCATGGCAATTGAATCCGGAGGGCCTGTAGGGACCTAGGGGTGGGAGACAGAACAGGAGCACATTCAATGAGTGTGTCACACACCCATCACACAGTACATGTCAACAACTACAAGCAATGTACACACATCGCACAGAGCAATAGGGCACAATGCCACAGCCACCAACAGTGGCATACTACCCTGGCCATGGAGCGTTGACACACAGCACGCAGTGAACAAACGGCCACCCTGACACAGCACACACACAACTGCACAGATACAGCCACATCAGCCGTCGTACATGGACACTCACCGTCAAGTGAAGTAGCGGGCGATGAGCTGCTGCCGCACATTACCAGCTTCCTCCTCTCCGCTGTCCTCCTCACTCGAGCTGTCCTGGTCTGCGGGCTGGGGCCCTGGTTGATCTCCGTCATCCACGATGAGGGGGATCTGCTTCCGAATGGCCAGATTGTGCAGCATGCAGCACGCCACCACTATCCGGCACACCTTCTGTGGGAGTACGCCAGCGCACCCCGGTGCGGTCCAGGCACCTGAACCTGGACTTGAGGAGGCCAAAGGTACGCTCGACCACACGTCTGGTCCTCCCATGTGCCTCATTGTAGCGATCTTCTGCTGGGGTGCGAGGATTCCTCAATGGACTGAGCAGCCATGCCCCATTCGGGTACGCAGAGTCACCTGGGTGTGAGGGACACAGAGAACCGTTGCCATTCCAACTGGACAGGGGACAGCATCGCACAACCAGCACGCTACACCACTCCACATACTCACCGACAATACAGCCACGATCCTGTTGCATATTGGACATCAGTCGTGGCAAGATGCTGTTGCGCATTATGTGTGTGTCATGGGCCGAGCCTGGGAACTTTGCACACACGTGGGTGATCACCATGTCTGCAAGGCACACCACTTGCACATTCAGGGAGTGCGTGTGCTTCCTGTTGCGGTACAGGTGCTCAGTGGCCTGTGGTGGAACAAGGCCGACGTGTGCAGTCAATGGCTCCAACTACGTGTGGGATTCTGCCAAGGGCATAGAATGCACCCTTCACTGCCGCCAATTCACGATCCCTGGGGAAGCGGATGTACCTGTTTCGGTACAGCATCATGGCTGCCAGTACATCCCTCAGCACCTTGCTGAACATGGGCTGGGACATCCTCCTCCAATGCCCACTGTGTGCTGGAATGACCCAGTGGCGAAGAAATGCATGGCGGCCATCACCTTAGCCGTGGGGGTGACAGCAGTCGGATACACCCTGCGGGGACGGAGATGGGGTTCTAACATGGCACACAGTCGATGCAGGGTTGGCCTGTCCAGCCGAAACTTCCTAATAACCTCTGTATCGTCCATGTCCGCCAGCAATTGGTATGGGCGGTCAATGTTCGGTCTCCGCCTAGGGACAATGGCAGAGGACACATGTCAAAGCAACACGACACATAGCAATTTCGCATACACATCACTGACATGACTGAGCAAGCACATGAGCCACAGCCCAGCTGTCAAGCTGGGACGGCACGGCCACAATACACTTACACAGGTCTCCCAACAATGGCAATGGCTAGTGATACAAACCACTGCCATGTGCATGCACATGGGGATCTAGGCCCCAATGACTTGCGGGGCGTGCTGATGGGGACTGACTGCATATCCGTCAAGCGGCAACGCCACGGCAACATGAATGTCTGCTGAGCATGGAACTGCTTCCGCGGCTGGATGAGTATGGCACACGACGACGACGATGTGGGCACAGGCTGAGCGGCCAAAACAAGTGGGACCTGTGGCACGAGGGGACATGAGACAGTAGTAGGTGTCAGCACTGCACCCTATGTACAGCACTGTACGGATCACACCTCCCGAAACATTGACAGGTGTCCACATTGACAGCCCCATGCCAAGACGGCTGTGTGCTTGCAGTCACACGTCACAGGTGAGAGGTTACATTGCACGTGCCAGGTGGCAGACGTACATAGTGGGAGCTGGCATGTGTGTGCATGTGTCTCCTGTTCAGGATCCACCAGATGGGCGCTGACTCTGTACTGACCATTGGACACAGCATGTTCCGTGGAAGGCTTGTGTGTGTGGGATGGTGGCACTGGATGTGCCTCCGTTGGGTGGGGGGCCATGCACAGGGCGGGTACGTCGATGATTGCACATTGTTGGTCACGGTGGGTGCACCAACTGAAGATGTGTTGCACTGTGTTCAATTCCTATGTCCGCATGATGATGGACTGTAGATGTGGGCAGACTACACATTGGTCGATGTGCTGTCTATTTGCATGTGCCTTCACACCAGGCACAGCTGCCCCTGCACATGTGACCCCTGCTGGACTCGCTGCTGGGTCTGTGGAGCTGATGCACCTTCTGCGCGTGGGGCGGACAGCTCTCCTCACTTCCCTCATTGCGCATGTCATGACTTTGCCGCAGGTGACATGGATCATGGAGGGCCCACATGTACGCATGGGTAGGCTACACATGATTGTACACTGGTCGCCACCCCCAGTTAGTGTTTCGAATGGGAAGGTTGTCGTGCTGGTGGTATGTTCGATGTGGCGGATGGGCGGGCCTAGGTGCGGGCTTACATTCCGGACATGGGGGTAGTTGGATTGGCGACTAGTTGCAGTACACACGGGACACGTCTCTTCCTTTCCACATCTGGGTCATCCCTTGTACTAACTGACAGTGATACAGTCATCTTCGCCCCAGCCCTCATGTCCTCCCCTCGCTCCCCCAATATGCATGTGCACCTGCGAGGCTAGCGCTTGCACAGGCAGCCCCAAGCTCGCACCAGAGAGGGCAAGGAGTGTATGTGTGGGTCCAGTTGCACGAGTGGGCTGTCTCAGGGTATGATGTGTGGCGGGACGCCGTCCACCTGCGTGGTGCCCCAAATGGAGACCCGGCCTGCATGGACTATGCATCACAGTCTTCGCCTTCCGGATCCGCCACCTGCGACACCCAGTGGCTGTGGCTGCCCTTGCGGCCAGGCCGCGTCCGTCTGTGGCTGATGGCCCACACATTCACTCTTTGGCCTCTCTGGGGAGGGCTCGGGGGTGGTGGCGCACGCGCTTGCACTTAGTCGCAATGGCATGTGGCGTGGTTGGTATGATGGGCAATGGATGGGATGGTGCGAGCCACCTCCCGTGACGTCAGTGCTGCTCGTGCTGTGGTGCGTCCCCCTACACTTCCATTTGACTTGTGCCATGCTAGACGTTGAGGTTCTATTGCCTGCGTGATATGACCAGGAGGAGCGCGAGGAGACCTCTTACACACCATGCTCCACTGCCATCCCGTGCCCTGTATCGCCTGTGCGGATTGACTATGTTGGGGTTACACCTGGTCGACTGGGGCTGTGTGTGCCTTGTCAAGGGGGCATGGCGGGCGCACAACAGGATCCAGCTTGTCCACAGAGGGTGGGCTGAGGTGCGCCTGGTACCGCTTTGTACGTGTGCCCGGCTGCTGTGCACACACGTGTTCACTCCCCCCGACAGGTGTCCTCTCACAATGCCCAGGGAAGCGGTGGTGTACTGTTCATGACCCCTCCCAACACGGCGTGCTCCAACTTGGCATGTGCGCATCTACCCGTCACACCCACCCACCTGAGCACTGCGTCCATACGACTTCACACGACACATGTGTGTCTTCCACAGTTGTGCTACTCATTTGCGTTGACATCCAATACCAGTGGACTACATGGTCATGTCACGACTGCCGTGTACTTCACATACTCTCATCCTCTCTCATTCGTACTTGTGAAATGAGTCAGCGGAGACAGTTTTGGTTTCAAACATTATATTGAGTCTTCTGTCCTCTGTGATGCAGTATAGTGGACACTACTGGCAGCGGAATACATGTTGAGGATATACTGAGCATGATTGCAAATGGGATAGGGTGTGGGGTTACATGTGATTGGCTGTTGCATGTGGGATGTGGGCTTCAGAGTGACATCTGCTTGGCCAAGGCTGTGCTAATGTACATTTACGTATAGCTGCGGAGCTGCGGACTTTGACACAGACGGTATACATGTAGCCTACCAGACCGCTTGGCATCATGGGCACAGTCCATCTCAGTTCCATGTGACAGGTTTGCTGCGGTTGTTCCTCATGCACGCGTGCATGTGAGATGACATCAGGGCATGTGCTTGCGTGCATGCAGCGGCGTGCCACTTGTTGTTGCACTGTGGTGGTTACTGGACATGTCACAGTCACTGGGGTCGTGTTGTTGTTGTATGCACTTGTCGTCCATGCAAAGGTCCTGGTATGGGATTCCCGGGGTGGGGGTGGGAGGGGTGCAGCACCCTCAGACTCCAGGCGACCTATTCATGTCCACTGAGCGGTGTGTGTGTCCATGGGCGCTGGATCCATGTCGTGTCCTGGTTGTTCGTGCAGTTCCGTCCATGTGGGTGCGATACACAGAGCCCATGCCACTGCCTCCCACGATGCATGCGGTGTTCCTGGATGTGATGGGGAACAGTGTGCATGTCCCGGTCATATCCGATGTCATGGCGATGTCGTTGATGGTGTGGTTACAGTTGCCGGTCATTTGGTATGGCTGTTGTGGTGGTGACTGGCCAGTCCGTGCGGAAGCTAAGCATGGGTGCGGGGTTGGACATCATAGGTCAATCGGGGAACCTGCGTTGTGGTCCGACGAATTGACAGGTTGTCAGGTATGCGATGCCGTCCAGCAGGGCTTCCATGTCATTGGTGGTGTACATGTTTGCCAGCCAATGTAGCGGATGGTGGCTGTCAAGGTGTTGTTCGTAAGTTGTCCCTTGGAGGACCATGATGGGGCATGCTGGGTGACATTCGATGTAGCTGTTCTCGATGATCCGTCGTGTGGAGGCACAGTGGTCCCATTTCAGTGCGGGTGCGATGTTGGCCACATACGCCATGCCCCCATAGGCAGAGCAGGCCCTGTCGTGTGCGTCCAGAGGGAGGAGTAGTGGTAGCAGGTCCGCCTTCAGACATGCCGGGTTGGAGAGGCATATCTCCACGGGATGCTGGTAGGGACACCTCCGACAGTAGAAGACGGGCATGACGCAGCTGAACAATGTGATGCGGTAAGTCAGTCGGTAACTTACGTTCAGCAGGGACAGGAGATCGCATCCCAATGTATGAAACAGGTTGGTTTTGTACAGCTTGAGCTGTTCGGCGTAGTTGGGTAGGTGTGTTGCGGTTGCCATTTCGCAGCGGTGCATTGTGGTGGCGTGCTCCGGCTGTGTGTGCAGTCTGCAATGTGCACGCTCCGAGGTTGCTGTGAGCTCTGTGTAGTCGTAGGGAGACAGGACTTGTGTTCTGTTGGCTTGTTTGGAGGACACGGGCCCTCTTCCCACATGCTTCTCAGACAGTTCAAGGTCAGTGATGTGTGACTCCTTCCAATTAACTTGCATGTGGCCGACATAGGGGAGTGTTTTCTTCTTTCTTCCCCGTCCGTTGTGTGCTTCTGTGATATGCGCTATCTGCCCTGTGGTCGGTCTCCTCGGCATGCCTGTGTTGGTCTATTCTTGGACAATGGCTGTATTCACCGGCTTCTGTCGTAGGGCTGTGGTTTCGGAGTTGGAATGGAAGGTCATTCAGTGCTGTCTGCTCTCCCTTGTGTGGGCGGCAGGCTGCCTTTCCGCTCTGCGTTGGGCCTTGTGTGTGAATGTTATTCTTGGGCCACCTGTTGTCGGTCCCCGGGCTCTTTGGTGTTCCGCTTTATATGTCTTGTTCATATGTGCAGGGTGGTATGGGTGTTTCAGTGTGGTACTGGTGTTCCTCTTCCCGAAGGGGCCCTGCTTCTCCTAGTTGGTGTTGCCGCCGCTGTGTGCTACGCCATGTTTGTTACACTGGGGTGTGTCCTGCAGTTGCGTGTCTTCACTGACATGTGTGCGTCGGTTGTGTGGCGTTGGGTGTTGTCCGTGAATTGGGCGTTGGGGACATGTCTGTGGCAGGCCTGTCACGTGTCATGTGCGTTCGGGGTGGGGCTGATGTGTGTGCTGCTTGGTTGTGTCCCTGTGTCTGTGTGCGACGCATGCATGGCGCTGCGGTTGGCCTCTGCGTTGTGCGCATGTGTGGCGGCGTCATCGGCGCTTTGGGGCCGTGACGGGTGGTTGGTTCCTAGTCCCAGGTGGTGTGTACACATGTGTTCCGCGATGTTACGATTTGGCCTGTGTGTCATATGTGGATGCAATGGTGGATGTGTAGTGTACACGCGCTGGTGGGGGGTTGTCCGCTTTTTCCGACCTTGCACTGTGTGCGCTGTTTGCGTGCACTTGTTGTGTGTGTGCCTACCTGCGTCTCCCGCGGTACGTTGCGTCCTTGGTGGTGCATCAGCAGGAGCATGGGGAGGGCCTGCAGTGCTGGATTCATGCTCGGGGGAGCCGCTTCTTCGTTGTCCGTGCTCGGCGTCCGTGTTGCCGCTTCGGTTTGTCGTACGGTATCTCTTGGCCGTGGGAGCCGTTTGTTTGCGGCATCGTAATTTATGCGCCGGGCGGTACGTGTTTCGTCGGACGGTGTGTGTCAGATTGTGCTGCGCCGCTACGTGTACGGGCGCACTTTGATGGCGGACGTGTTGCTGGCTTGCCGGCGGTGTTTGGCCTACTTTTCGCATCGTAATTGGGCGGGCGTGTGGACTGCTGCGTGCCGGCGGTAACTGGTGGTTTTTGCATCCGCCAGCACGGCGGTTGTGCTTCCGCCCGACATCGTAATGGGCCC
>CAWUFW010020334.1:0-155072 GCA_963921515.1 Calotriton arnoldi | reverse complement strand
GTTACGTATTACAATCAAAAGTAAAAACACATATATATCTGGGCGGAGCCTAACCACACATGTCATCGTGAGATCTGATTGGCTGTCAGCACTTCATCCTGGATTTGCTGGCAGCCATCTTGGGACCAATATAAATGATAGTACCCCATTGAAATGCATTGTAGTGAATCGAAGATTTTGAGGGTTACCAAAAGGAGAACTATAAAGGGTGATAACAGACTTTAGTTACATTAGAATTCATTTGTTGATGGTACCATACTAATTTCAGGAATTGTGGTGTGTTCTAAGGTGATTTTACACTGTGAAAAACCTTCTGCTGGGATATCATGAATCATGTTTGAGAGAAAACTATTTTCACATGCTTGTCCCATACAGTTTTGGAAGGTGCCCCAGAAGCTAAAATGAGAGCATATTTTCTGTAAATTCACATTATCTTTCTCAGTCATGTGAGAATGAAGTCTGACATTCTCAGTAAAACATGTACATCCAACAAGGGCAGAGACTGTCAGTTGATTCCTTTGTGTTCTACTGCAGCTTCCCAGAGTGTTCTAAAGAACAACTAGAGTGCTAACAGCCTTACTTATGACAAAAGTATGGCACACCTGAAGCCATCTTGATTGGAATAAACTGGTAACACTTAAAACATTTAATTTAAAAAGGAACAAAATGATGGGGTTCATCTTGTCATAGAAATTATGGTTAGTGCTCTGGAAAGAAAAATTAGGACATGTTTCAAGTGTGATCTCAAATATCTTCCTGTTATATTTCAACAGGAGCAGCCTGTCAGTTGATGCCTTTGTGTTCTACTTCAGCTTCCCAGAGTGTTCTAAAGAACAACTAGAGCGCTAACAGTCTTACTTATGACAAAAGTATGGCACACCTGAAGCCATCTTGATTGGAATAAACTGGTAACACTTAAAACATTTAATTTAAAAAGGAACAAAATGATGGGGTTCATTTTGTCATAGAAATTATGGTTAGTGCTGTAGAAAGAAAAATTAGGACATGTTTCAAGTGTGATCTCAAATATCTTCCTGTTATATTTCAACAGGAGCAGCCTGTCAGTTGATGCCTTTGTGTTCTACTGCAGCTTCCCAGAGTGTTCTAAAGAACAACTAGAGCGCTAACAGTCTTACTTATGACAAAAGTATGGCACACCTGAAGCCATCTTGATTGGAATAAACTGGTAACACTTAAAACATTTAATTTAAAAAGGAACAAAATGAGGGGTTCATTTTGCCATCGAAATTATGGTTAGTGCTGTAGAAAGAAAAATTAGGACATGTTTTAAGTGAGATCTCAAATATCTACCTGTTATATTTCAACAGGAGCAGCCTGTCAGTTGATGCCTTTGTGTTCTACTGCAGCTTCCCAGAGTGTTCTAAAGAACAACTAGAGTGCTAACAGCCTTACTTATGACAAAAGTATGGCACACCTGAAGCCATCTTGATTGGAATAAACTGGTAACACTTAAAACATTTAATTTAAAAAGGAACAAAATGAGGGGGTTCATTTTGCCATAGAAATTATGGTTAGTGCTGCAAAAAGAAAATTTAGTGCATGTTTTAAGTGAGATCTCAAATCCTCTTCTATTTCATTAGAAAATTCTGACATGCAGACTGAAACAATCACTTTCAATACCAGCAGTAGACTTCCAGTTAACTCCTTGGTGAGTAGAAGCTTTACTACAGTGATCTAATGAACAACTAGAGTAATAACATTCTGAATTTATGGCAAATGTGTGACCCATCTGAATGCCTTCTTGATGGAATCAAAGTAAAAAACTGAAAGCATTTCCTACTGAGGAGACTGCAGTAAATGAGGAAATTAGGAAACTTCATAACAAAGAAGTCTTCCAAGATGGCCACCAGTGAAAAAAAGAGCCCAAATGTAGCACAAATATTACCCAGATGTAGCCCACATATAGCCCAATGACAAAAGTGTGCAAAACACTTTTTATTTTTAGTTTTTTTGCAGTTTTATGTAGTGCAGACTGGTCAGGTATTGGAGCGTTGCATCTTAAAACATGACCCCCTACACTACAAAAACACCACTGCACTACCCTAAACCCTAAAACACTACCCCAGCACGACCCCCTACACTACACAAGCACCACTGCACTATCCTAAACCCTAAAACACTACCCCCAGCATGACCCCCTACACTACACAAACACCACTGCACTACCCTAAACCCTAAAACACTACCCCAACACCACTGCACTAACCTAAATCCTAAAACACTACCCCCAGCACGACCCCCTACACTACCCAAACACCACTGCACTACCCTAAAACATGACCCCCTACACTACACAAACACCACTGCACTACCCTAAACCCTAAAACACTACCCCCAGCACGACCCCTACACTACACAAGCACCACTGCACTACCCTAAACCCTAAAACACTACCCCCAGCACGACCCCCTACACTACACAAACACCACTGCACTACCTTAAACCCTAAAACACTACCCCCAGCACGACCCCCTACACTACCCAAACACCACTGCACTACCCTAAAACATGACCCCCTACACTACACAAACACCACTGCACTACCCTAAACCCTAAAACACTACCCCCAGCACGACCCCCTACACTACACAAGCACCACTGCACTACCCTAAACCCTAAAACACTACCCCCAGCACGACCCCTACACTGCCCGAACACCACTGCACTGCCCTAAACCCTGAAACACCAGCCCCTGCACGACCCCCTACACTGCCCGAACACCACTGCACTGCCCTAAACCCTGAAACACATACCCTAGCACGACCCCTACACTGCCCGAACACCACTGCACTGCCCTAAACCCTGAAACACCACCCCCTTCACGACCCCCTACACTGCCCGAACACCACTGCACTGCCCTAAACCCTGAAACACCACCCCCAGCATGACCCCTACACTGCCCGAACACCACTGCACTGCCCTAAACCCTGAAACACTACCCCCAGCAAGACCTCCTACACTGCCCGAACACCACTGCACTGCCCTAAACCCTGAAACATCACCCCCAGCAAGACCCCCTACACTGCCCGAACACCACTGCCCTAAACCCTGAAACACCACCCCTAGCACGACCCCTACACTGCCCGAACACCACTGCACTGCCCTAAACCCTGAAACAGCACCCCCAGCAAGACCTCCTACACTGCCCGAACACCACTGCACTGCCCTAAACCCTGAAACATCACCCCCAGCAAGACCCCCTACACTGCCCGAACACCACTGCCCTAAACCCTGAAACACCACCCCCAGCACGACCCCTACACTGCCCGAATACCACTGCACTGCCCTAAACCCTGAAACAGCACCCCCAGCACGACCCCTACACTGCCCGAACACCACTGCACTGCCCTAAACCCTGAAACAGCACCCCCAGCACGACCCCCTACACTGCCCGAACACGACTGCACTGCCCTAAACCCTGAAACACCATCCCCAGCACGACCCCTACACTGCACGAACACCACTGCACTGCCCTAAACCCTGAAACACTACCCCAGCAAGACCCCTACACTGCCCGAACACCACTGCACTGCCCTAAACCCTGAAACACCACCCCCAGCAAGACCCCTACACTGCCTGAACACCACTGCCCTAAACCCTGAAACACCACCCCCAGCAAGACCCCCTACACTGCCCGAACACCACTGCACTGCCCTAAACCCTGAAACACCAGCCCCAGCACGACCCCTACACTGCCCGAACACCACTGCACTGCCCTAAACCCTGAAACACCACCCCCTGCACGACCCCCTACACTGCCCAAACACCACTGCACTGCCCTAAACCCTGAAACACCACCCCAGCACGACGCCCTACACTGCCCGAACACCACTGCACTGCCCTAAACCCTGAAACACCACCCCCTGCATGATCCCCTACACTGCCCGAACACTACTGCACTGCCCTAAACCCTGAAACACCACCCCCAGCACGACCCCCTACACTGCACGAACACCACTGCACTGCCCTAAACCCCGAAACACTACCCCAGCACGACCCCCTACCCTACCCAAACACCACTGCACTACCCTAAAACATGACCCCTACACTACACAAACACCACTGCACTACCCTAAACCCTAAAACACTACCCCAGCACGACCCCCTACACTACACAAGCACCACTGCACTACCCTAAACCCTAAAACACTACCCCCAGCACGACCCCCTACACTACACAAACACCACTGCACTACCTTAAACCCTAAAACACTACCCCCAGCACGACCCCCTACACTACCCAAACACCACTGCACTACCCTAAAACTTGACCCCTACACTACACAAACACCACTGCACTACCCTAAACCCTAAAACACTACCCCCAGCACGACCCCCTACACTACACAAGCACCACTGCACTACCCTAAACCCTAAAACACTACCCCCAGCACGACCCCCTACACTGCCCGAACACCACTGCACTGCCCTAAACCCTGAAACACCAGCCCCTGCACGACCCCCTACACTGCCCGAACACCACTGCACTGCCCTAAACCCTGAAACACATACCCTAGCACGACCCCTACACTGCCCGAACACCACTGCACTGCTCTAAACCCTGAAACACCACCCCCTTCACGACCCCCTACACTGCCCGAACACCACTGCACTGCCCTAAACCCTGAAACACCACCCCCAGCATGACCCCTACACTGCCCGAACACCACTGCACTGCCCTAAACCCTGAAACACTACCCCCAGCAAGACCTCCTACACTGCCCGAACACCACTGCACTGCCCTAAACCCTGAAACATCACCCCCAGCAAGACCCCCTACACTGCCCGAACACCACTGCCCTAAACCCTGAAACACCACCCCCAGCACGACCCCCTACACTGCCCGAACACCACTGCACTGCCCTAAACCCTGAAACAGCACCCCCAGCACGACCCCCTACACTGCCCGAACACCACTGCACTGCCCTAAACCCTGAAACACCACCCCTGCACGACCCCCTACACTGCCCGAACACTACTGCACTGCCCTAAACCCTGAAACACCATCCCCAGCACGACCCCTACACTGCACGAACACCACTGCACTGCCCTAAACCCTGAAACACTACCCCCAGCAAGACCCCCTACACTGCCCGAACACCACTGCACTGCCCTAAACCCTGAAACACCACCCCCAGCAAGACCCCTACACTTCCTGAACACCACTGCCCTAAACCCTGAAACACCACCCCCAGCAAGACCCCCTACACTGCCCGAACACCACTGCACTGCCCTAAACCCTGAAACACCAGCCCCAGCATGACCCCATACACTGCCCGAACACCACTGCACTGCCCTAAACCCTGAAACACCACCCCCTGCACGACCCCCTATACTGCCCGAACACCACTGCACTGCCCTAAACCCTGAAACACCACCCCCAGCATGACGCACTACACTGCCCGAACACCACTGCACTGCCCTAAACCCTGAAACACCACCCCTTGCATGATCCCCTACACTGCCCGAACACTACTGCACTGCCCTAAACCCTGAAACACCACCCCCAGCACGACCCCCTATACTGCACGAACACCACTGCACTGCCCTAAACCCCAAAACACTACCCCAGCAAGACCCCCTACACTGCCCGAAAACCACTGCCCTAAACCCTGAAACACCAGCCCCAGCACGACCGCCTACACTGCCCGAAAACCACTGCACTGCCCTAAACCCTGAAACACCAGCCCCAGCACGACCCCCTACACTGCCCGAACACCACTGCACTACCCTAAACCCTCAAACACCAGCCCCAGCACGACCCCCTACACTGCCCGAACACCACTGCACTGCCCTAAACACTGAAACACCAGCCCCAGCAAGACCCCCTACACTGCCCGAACACCACTGCACTGCCCTAAACCCTGAAACACCACCCCCAGCAAGACCCCCTACACTGCCCGAACACCACTGCACTAAAGCCTGAAACACCACCCCCAGCAAGACCACCTACACTGGCTGAACACCACTGCACTGTCCTAAACCCTGAAACACCACCCCCTGCATGATCCCCTACACTGCCCGAACACTACTGCACTGCCCTAAACCCTGAAACACCACCCCCAGCATGATCCCCTACACTGCCCGAACACTACTGCACTGCCCTAAACCCTGAAACACCACCCCCAGCACGACCCCCTACACTACACAAACACCACTGCACTACCCTAAACCCTAAAACACTACCCCCAGCACGACCCCTACACTACACAAGCACCACTGCACTACCCTAAACCCTAAAACACTACCCCCAGCACGACCCCCTACACTACACAAACACCACTGCACTACCTTAAACCCTAAAACACTACCCCCAGCACGACCCCCTACACTACCCAAACACCACTGCACTACCCTAAAACATGACCCCCTACACTACACAAACACCACTGCACTACCCTAAACCCTAAAACACTACCCCCAGCACAACCCCTACACTACACAAGCACCACTGCACTACCCTAAACCCTAAAACACTACCCCCAGCACGACCCCCTACACTGCCCGAACACCACTGCACTGCCCTAAACCCTGAAACACCAGCCCCTGCACGACCCCTACACTGCCCGAACACCACTGCACTGCCCTAAACCCTGAAACACATACCCTAGCACGACCCCCTACACTGCCCGAACACCACTGCACTGCCCTAAACCCTGAAACACCACCCCCTTCACGACCCCCTACACTGCCCGAACACCACTGCACTGCCCTAAACCCTGAAACACCACCCCCAGCATGACCCCTACACTGCCCGAACACCACTGCACTGCCCTAAACCCTGAAACACTACCCCCAGCAAGACCTCCTACACTGCCCGAACACCACTGCACTGCCCTAAACCCTGAAACATCACCCCCAGCAATACCCCTACACTGCCCGAACACCACTGCCCTAAACCCTGAAACACCACCCCCAGCACGACCCCCTACACTGCCCAAACACCACTGCACTGCCCTAAACCCTGAAACAGCACCCCCAGCACGACCCCTACACTGCCCGAACACCACTACACTGCCCTAAACCCTGAAACACCACCCCCTGCACGACCCCCTACACTGCCCGAACACTACTGCACTGCCCTAAACCCTGAAACACCATCCCCAGCACGACCCCCTACACTGCACGAACACCACTGCACTGCCCTAAACCCTAAAACACTACCCCCAGCAAGACCCCCTACACTGCCCGAACACCACTGCACTGCCCTAAACCCTGAAACACCACCCCCAGCAAGACCCCTACACTGCCTGAACACCACTGCCCTAAACCCTGAAACACCACCCCCAGCAAGACCCCCTACACTGCCCGAACACCACTGCACTGCCCTAAACCCTGAAACACCAGCCCCAGCACGACCCCTACACTGCCCGAACACCACTGCACTGCCCTAAACCCTGAAACACCACCCCCTGCACGACCCCCTATACTGCCCGAACACCACTGCACTGCCCTAAACCCTGAAACACCACCCCCAGCACGACGCCCTACACTGCCCGAACACCACTGCACTGCCCTAAACCCTGAAACACCACCCCCTGCATGATCCCCTACACTGCCCGAACACTACTGCACTGCCCTAAACCCTGAAACACCACCCCCAGCACGACCCCCTATACTGCACGAAAACCACTGCACTGCCCTAAACCCCGAAACACTACCCCAGCAAGACCCCCTACACTGCCCGAAAACCACTGCCCTAAACCCTGAAACACCACCCCCAGCAAGATCCCCTACACTGCCCGAACACCACTGCACTGCCCTAAACCCTGAAACACCACCCCCAGCACGACCCCCTACACTGCCCGAACACCACTGCACTGCCCTAAACCCTGAATCACCAGCCCCAGCACAACCCTGTACACTACCCGAACACCACTGCACTGCCTTAAACCCTGAAACACCAGCCCCAGCACGACCGCCTACACTGCCCGAAAACCACTGCACTGCCCTAAACCCTGAAACACCAGCCCCAGCACGACCCCCTACACTGCCCGAACACCACTGCACTACCCTAAACCCTCAAACACCAGCCCCAGCACGACCCCCTACACTGCCCGAACACCACTGCACTGCCCTAAACCCTGAAACACCAGCCCCAGCAAGACCCCTACACTGCCCGAACACCACTGCACTGCCCTAAACCCTGAAACACCACCCCCAGCAAGACCCCTAAACTGCCCGAACACCACTGCATTAAAGCCTGAAACACCACCCCCAGCAAGACCACCTACACTGGCTGAACACCACTGCACTGCCCTAAACCCTGAAACACCACCCACTGCACGACCCCTACACTGCCCAAACACCACTGCACTGCCCTAAACCCTGAAACACCACCCCTGCATGACCCCCTACACTGCCCAAACACCACTGCACTGCCCTAAACCCTGAAACACCACCCTCAGCACGACACCCTACACTGCCCGAACACCACTGCACTGCCCTAAACCCTGAAACACCACCCCCAGCACGACCCCTACACTGCCCGAACACCACTGCACTGCCCTAAACCCTGAAACACCACCCCCTGCACGACCTCCTACACTGCCGGAACACCACTGCACTGCCCTAAACCCTGAAACACCACCCCCAGCAAGACCCCCTACACTGCCCGAACACCACTGCACTAAAGCCTGAAACACCACCCCCAGCAAGACCACCTACACTGGCCGAACACCACTGCACTGCCCTAAACCCTGAAACACCACCCCCTGCACGACCCCCTACACTGCCCAAACACCACTGCACTGCCCTAAACCCTGAAACACCACCCCCTGCACGACCCCCTACACTGCCCAAACACCACTGCACTGCCCTAAACCCTGAAACACCACCCCTCAGCACGACACCCTACACTGCCCGAACACCACTGCACTGCCCTAAACCCTGAAACACCACCCCCAGCACGACCCCCTACACTGCCCGAACACCACTGCACTGCCCTAAACCCTGAAACACCACCCCTGCACGACCTCCTACACTGCCGGAACACCACTGAACTGCCCTAAACCCTGAAACACCACCCCCAGCACGACCCCCTACACTGCCCAAACACCACTGCACTGCCCTAAACCCTGAAACACCACCCCCAGCACGACGCCCTACACTGCCCGAACACCACTGCACTGCCCTAAACCCTGAAACACCACCCCCTGCATGATCCCCTACACTGCCCGAACACTACTGCACTGCCCTAAACCCTGAAACACCACCCCCAGCACGACCCCCTACACTGCACGAACACCACTGCACTGCCCTAAACCCCGAAACACTACCCCCAGCACGACCCCCTACCCTACCCAAACACCACTGCACTACCCTAAAACATGACCCCCTACACTACACAAACACCACTGCACTACCCTAAACCCTAAAACACTACCCCCAGCACGACCCCCTACACTACACAAGCACCACTGCACTACCCTAAACCCTAAAATACTACCCCCAGCACGACCCCCTACACTACACAAACACCACTGCACTACCTTAAACCCTAAAACACTACCCCCAGCACGACCCCCTACACTACCCAAACACCACTGCACTACCCTAAAACATGACCCCCTACACTACACAAACACCACTGCACTACCCTAAACCCTAAAACACTACCCCCAGCACGACCCCCTACACTACACAAGCACCACTGCACTACCCTAAACCCTAAAACACTACCCCCAGCACGACCCCCTACACTGCCCGAACACCACTGCACTGCCCTAAACCCTGAAACACCAGCCCCTGCACGACCCCCTACACTGCCCGAACACCACTGCACTGCCCTAAACCCTGAAACACATACCCTAGCACGACCCCCTACACTGCCCGAACACCACTGCACTGCCCTAAACCCTGAAACACCACCCCCTTCACGACCCCCTACACTGCCCGAACACCACTGCACTGCCCTAAACCCTGAAACACTACCCCCAGCAAGACCTCCTACACTGCCCGAACACCACTGCACTGCCCTAAACCCTGAAACATCACCCCCAGCAAGACCCCCTACACTGCCCGAACACCACTGCCCTAAACCCTGAAACACCACCCCCAGCAAGACCCCCTACACTGCCCGAACACCACTGCACTGCCCTAAACCCTGAAACAGCACCCCCAGTACGACCCCCTACACTGCCCGAACACCACTGCACTGCCCTAAACCCTGAAACACCACCCCCTGCACGACCCCCTACACTGCCCGAACACTACTGCACTGCCCTAAACCCTGAAACACCATCCCCAGCACGACCCCCTACACTGCACGAACACCACTGCACTGCCCAAAACCCTGAAACACTACCCCCAGCAAGACCCCCTACACTGCCCGAACACCACTGCACTGCCCTAAACCCTGAAACACCACCCCCAGCAAGACCCCTACACTGCCTGAACACCACTGCCCTAAACCCTGAAACACCACCCCCAGCAAGACCCCCTACACTGCCCGAACACCACTGCACTGCCCTAAACCCTGAAACACCAGCCCCAGCACGACCCCTACACTGCCCGAACACCACTGCACTGCCCTAAACCCTGAAACACCACCCCTGCACGACCCCCTACACTGCCCGAACACCACTGCACTGCCCTAAACCCTGAAACACCACCCCCAGCACGACGCCCTACACTGCCCAAACACCACTGCACTGCCCTAAACCCTGAAACACCACCCCTGCATGATCCCCTACACTGCCCGAACACTACTGCACTGCCCTAAACCCTGAAACACCACCCCCAGCACGACCCCCTATACTGCACGAACACCACTGCACTGCCCTAAACCCCGAAACACTACTCCAGCAAGACCCCCTACACTGCCCGAAAACCACTGCCCTAAACCCTGAAACACCACCCCCAGCAAGATCCCCTACACTGCCCGAACACCACTGCACTGCCCTAAACCCTGAAACACCACCCCCAGCACGACCCCCTACACTGCCCGAACACCACTGCACTGCCCTAAACCCTGAATCACCAGCCCCAGCACAACCCTGTACACTACCCGAACACCACTGCACTGCCTTAAACCCTGAAACACCAGCCCCAGCACGACCGCCTACACTGCCCGAAAACCACTGCACTGCCCTAAACCCTGAAACACCAGCCCCAGCACGACCCCTACACTGCCCGAACACCACTGCACTACCCTAAACCCTCAAACACCAGCCCCAGCACGACCCCCTACACTGCCCGAACACCACTGCACTGCCCTAAACCCTGAAACACCAGCCCCAGCAAGACCCCCTACACTGCCCGAACACCACTGCACTGCCCTAAACCCTGAAACACCACCCCCAGCAAGACCCCCTACACTGCCCGAACACCACTGCACTAAAGCCTGAAACACCACCCCCAGCAAGACCACCTACACTGGCTGAACACCACTGCACTGCCCTAAACCCTGAAACACCACCCACTGCACGACCCCCTACACTGCCCAAACACCACTGCACTGCCCTAAACCCTGAAACACCACCCCCTGCATGACCCCCTACACTGCCCAAACACCACTGCACTGCCCTAAACCCTGAAACACCACCCCTCAGAACGACACCCTACACTGCCCGAACACCACTGCACTGCCCTAAACCCTGAAACACCACCCCCAGCACGACCCCCTACACTGCCCGAACACCACTGCACTGCCCTAAACCCTGAAACACCACCCCCTGCACGACCTCCTACACTGCCGGAACACCACTGCACTGCCCTAAACCCTGAAACACCACCCCCAGCAATACCCCCTACACTGCCCGAACACCACTGCACTAAAGCCTGAAACACCACCCCCAGCAAGACCACCTACACTGGCCGAACACCACTGCACTGCCCTAAACCCTGAAACACCACCCCCTGCACGACCCCCTACACTGCCCAAACACCACTGCACTGCCCTAAACCCTGAAACACCACCCCCTGCATGACCCCCTACACTGCCCAAACACCACTGCACTGCCCTAAACCCTGAAACACCACCCCTCAGCACGACACCCTACACTGCCCGAACACCACTGCACTGCCCTAAACCCTGAAACACCACCCCCAGCACGACCCCCTACACTGCCCGAACACCACTGCACTGCCCTAAACCCTGAAACACCACCCCCTGCACGACCTCCTACACTGCCGGAACACCACTGAACTGCCCTAAACCCTGAAACACCACCCCCAGCACGACCCCCTACACTGCCCGAATACCACTGCACTGCCCTAAACCCTGAAACATCAACCCCAGCAAGACCCCCTACACTGCCTGAACACCACTGCCCTAAACCCTGAAACACCACCCCCTACACTGCACGAACACCACTGCACTGCCCTAAACCCTGAAACACCACCTCCTACACTGCCTGAACACCATTGCTCTGCCCTAAATCCTGAAACACTAGCCCCAGCATGACCCCCTACACTGCCCAAACACCACTGCACTGCTCTAAACCCTGAAACACCACCCCCAGCACAACCCCCTACACTGCCCGAACACCACTGCACTGCCCTAAACCCTGAAACACCAGCCCCAGCAAGACCCCTTACACTGCCCGATCACCACTGCACTGCCCTAGACTCTGAAACACCAGCCCCAGCAAGACCCCCTACACTGCCCGAACACCACTGCACTGCCCTAAACCCTGAAACACCAGCCCCAGTATGACCCCCTACACTGCCCGAACACCACTGCACTGCCCTAAACCCTGAAACACCAGCCCCAGCACGACCACCTACACTGCCCGAACACCACTGCACTGCCCTAAACCCTGAAACACCAGCCCCAGCACAACCCCCTACACTGCCCGAACACCACTGCACTGCCCTAAACCCTGAAACACAAGCCCCAGCACGACCCCCTACACTGCCCGAACACCACTGTACTGCCCTAAACCCTGAAACACCAGCCCCAGCACGACCCACTACACTGCCCGAACACCACTGCACTGCCCTAAACCCTGAAAACCACCCCCTGCATGACCCCCTACACTGCCCGAACACCACTGCACTGCCCTAAACCCTGAAACACCACCCCTGCAGCACCCCCTACACTGCCCGAACACCACTGCACTGCCCTAAACCCTGAAACACCACCCCTGCACCGCCCCCTACTCTGCCCGAACACCACTGCACTGCCCTAAACCCTGAAACACCACCCCCAGCACGACCCCCGTTACTGCTTGAACACCACAGCACTGCCCCAAACCCTGAAACCCCACCCCCAGCACGACCCCTACACTGCCCGAACACCACTGCCCTAAACCCTGAAACACCACCCCCTGCACGACCCCCTACACTGCCCGAACACCACTGCACTGCCCTAAACCCTGAAACACCACCCCCTACACTGCCCGAACACCACTGCACTGCCCTAAACCCTGAAACACCACCCCCAGCACGACCCCCTACACTGCCCGAACACCACTGCACTGCCCTAAACCCTAAAACACCACCCCCAGCATTACCCCCTACACTGCCCAAACACCACTGCACTGCCCTAAACCCTAGAACACTACCCCCAGCACGACCCCCTACACTACCCGAACACCACTGCACTACCCTAAACCCTAAAATACTACCCCCAGCACAACCCCCTACACTACCCGAACATGACTGCACTGCCCTAAACCCTCAAACACTCCCCCAGCACGACCCCCTACACTACCCGAACACCACTGCACTGCCCTAAACCCTAAAACACTCCCCCCACCACGACCCCCTACACTACCCGAACACCACTGCACTGCCCTAAACCCTAAAACACTCCCCCCAGCACGACCCCCTACACTACCCAAACACCAATGCACTACCCGAATCCCTAAAACACTACCCCCGCATGACCACCTACACTACCCTAAACCCTAAAACACTACCCCTGCACGACTCCCTACACTACCCAAAGACCACTGCACTACCCTAAACCCTAAAACACGACCTCCTACACTACACAAACACCACTGCACTACCCTAAACCCTAAAACACTACCCCCTACACTACTCAAACACCACTGCACTACCCTAAACCCTAAAACACTACCCCCAGCAGTACCCCTACACTACCCAAACACCACTGCACTAACCTAAACCCTAAAACACTACCCCCAGCAGTACCCCCTACACTACCCAAGCACCACTGCACTACCCTAAATCACTACCCCCAGCACGACCCCCTACACTACCCAAACACCACTGCACTACCCTAAACCCTAAAACACTACCCCCAGCACGACCCCCTACACTACCCAAACACCACTGCACTACCCTAAACCCTAAAACACTCCCCCAGCACGACTCCCTACACTACCCAAACACCACTGCACTACCCTAAACCCTAAATCTACCCCCAGCATGACCCCCTACACTACACAAACACCACTGCACTACCCTAAACCCTAAAACACTACCCCCAGCACGACCCTCTTCACTACCTAAACACAACTGCACAATTTGTTACAGGCGTTGCAACGCAGGCCTGTGGTGCTTACTGGAAGTACCTAGTGGGCTAGTTGGGCCCCAGGGACCCTCAGGATTCAAGGTGACCTAATCCCCCAACTTAAAACGCACCACGGGGCGCGTTTGCACAGTGGTGAAGGGAGGGGGCGGGGCCTCAGGTGACATGTGCGCAAACACGCCCTGTGGTGCGTTTTAAGTTGGGGAATTAATTCCCTTGAATCCTGAGGGACCCTGGGGCCAACTAGCCCATCAGGTACCTTCAGTAAGCACAACAGAGTTGCGTTGCAGAGAGGTGAAAAAGGTGCGTGGCCTCGGAACGCCTCTCTGCAACTCAGCTCTGTGGTCCTAACTGTAGGTACCTGGGGGCTAGTTGGGCCCCAGGGACCCTCAGAATTCAAGGGGACTTAATCCGCAACTTAAAACGCGCCACGGGGTGCGTTTGCACACATGTCACCTCAGGCCCCCTCCCTTCACCACTGTGCAAACGCGCCCTGTAGCGCGTTTTAAGAGGTAGTTTTAATCCCCTGCCCTATTATGTACTAGGGACTTGCAGAGGAGGTCATGCTAATCACAGGGGTACCCCAACGCATAGTGTTCCCTAGTGTATGTAGGTGTTTTCACTGTATTCTAAGTGTCTTTTAGCATAGCACTGGCTCTGGTTAGTCAGAGTCAGTTACCACCAGTACCCGTCTGAAAAAGTTGTGGGCACAGGATGATTTTGCAACAAGGCCTCTTTCTGCTCCCTCTGTTGGTTCTTTCTGCACATCTTTTGCTTCTTTCTGTGCGTTTTTCTTCTTTCTTCACACGTCCTACCTCTGTAGGCATAGTTAGAAACTAGCATTTAAAAAAACCTTTGAAATTCACTTAAAAAATCATAGGTTTCAGGCACGTTATAGTTAGAAATTAGCATTTAAAAAACCTTTGAAATTCACTGAAAAAACCATAGGTTTCAGGGACGTTATAGTTACAAATTAGCATTTAAAAACCTTTGAAATTCACGGAAAAACCATAGGTTTTAGGGACAGTTATAGTTAGTTGGACATTGCACTCGTACAAAACCCGTGAAATTCCCCCGTTATAGTTAGTCCAGCTAACTATAACTCGCGCCCGCAATGCACTGCTGATGACGTCACATATTACATCACTCATGACATGGTCAGTGACATCACTGATGACATCACTGATGACATCTCAAATGACATCACTGATGACATCATCCATGTGATAATTTCATGCATCTTCTCACACCCTAATATAACCTTTGATACACCCACTCTAAATTACAGACTGCCATTCTCAAAACCATAGACACTCCAACACCAAAAACTACATACCCACTCACTGATTCTTAGGTCTACGCACACATCCACTCACTCACCCGTACAGTCACTCATACTTACGGTCACTCAGTACAGGACTATCATATGCACTCATACTCCTATATAGACACTCAAACACCGCCACTCATCCATAGAGGTACTCACACACCTAGTCAGTCATGCAAATAATTTAACACACTACCATTTACTCACCTATACAGTTATACACACACCAGCTCACTTACTCATACAAATACTAGCACATTCTTACGCTCTTATACAATCACTGATACAAGCACACACTCATCCATACAGCCACTATCACAATCACTCACTCTCGCTTATAGCTATTTATATACTCCAACACACATATATACTGCCTTTCACATATGTAGTTACTCACACATGTACCACTGGGACATACATTCACTCACTAACACACTCTTACACACACTTACCCACCCATACAGTCTATCACAGATGCACTCTTGAAACCATCCACCCAGTGAATCACCCACTCACACATCTATGCACAGAGTCGCACACACCCCTCCCACACAAACACTCAGGCACCCATACAGATACTCACACAAGCATTCAATAACTCATTTAGACACTCATGTAGCTATTCACAAACACATGCAGCCACTTACACAGCAACAGACAGACGGATACAGACTTTCACCCTGTTTAGTCACTAACCCATGCATTCAGTAAGATACCTTAAATCACTCACTTATACAGTCAGTCACGCACCTACTAAATCATCCATACAGACACTTACACACCCATTCATTCTTCAATACGTCTTTTCCTATATATATTAAAAATATTTAAACTTTACAGAAACACACAGTCACTGGATGATGTCATCAGTGATGTCATCAGTGATGTCATTTGAGATGTCATCAGTGATGTCATCAGTGATGTCACTGACCATGTCATGAGTGATGTAATATGTGACGTCATCAGCAGTGCATTGCGGGGCGCAAGTTATAGTTAGCTGGACTAACTATAAAGGGGGAATTTCACGGGTTTTGTACGAGTGCAATGTCCAACTAACTATAACTGTCCCTAAAACCTATGGTTTTTTCAGTGAATATATATATATATATATTATCTACTGGCGGTCGCCAGTAGATAGTTATAGTTAGGACCTAATTTCCATAGGAAATCCGCGACATTCTATTTGAAATAACTCTCTTGCCGGTTGACGTATCTTCGCGAAATGTTCAAACTTTGTGGGGCGCTCCGGTTCGCTCCTATCTTGAAAGTCTCGGGGTGATTCGTTAAGCGGTGGCCGAGAAAAAAGGGGGGTCCCAAAACGCGTTTTCCCCATTCATTTTTCCATAGGAAACTTTAGACACGGCTACAGCCTGAACTGCTGAACGGAATTACACCAAATTTGGCAAAGAGGTAGTTCTTGGTTCAGAAAGAACCCTTTTGTTAAATGGTGTAAATCCGTTCAGTAGTTGCTGAGAAAATCAAAAGTAAAAGTACATATATATCTATGGGCACGGAGGATCCGCGCACCCTGAGCGCACCCTGCGCGCACCGTCCCGATCACGAGCTGCATGCTAATTGGCTGGCTGTCAACATTCCGATTCAGGAAATGTTGGCAGTTATTTTGTCCTCGGTAGAACCGAGGGACAGAAACAAGTGCGCAAAGCGCACAAAGGGGGCAGGGTAGAAACACCCTGACCCTCTAGGTCTGCTCAGGGGGTCCCACAAGGACCCCTGGGCAGAAAAAGCATTTTTTTAAAAATCGGCAGGATGCGCTCAGGGTGCGCGGATCCTGCCGATAAAAAAATCGAAGCGCGGTCTCCCGTGCTTCGATTGTATTTTGCCCCCGGGTGGCCCAAGTCCCGGGGGCATGGTGGGGGGTTAATTTATGTATGGGGGCCTCAAGGCGCCCCCAAGCCCCAGGGACTGCCAACCCCGGGGCTTTCTTTTTAAATGGTGCGGGAGGGCTCTGAGCCCTCCCGCAGCCCCGGGGACCACCACCTCCCTGGGGCTTCTTTTTTTTTTTTTTAAATTAAATGTGTGTGGGGGCTCGAGCCCCCCCACACGCCCCGGGGACCGCCATCTCCCCGGGGCACTAACAAATTAAAATGGGGGTCCGTTTTGGACCCTCGAAGCCCCGGGGACGACCACCTCCCCGGGGCTTTGCTGATGTGGGGAGGGGGCCGCGCGGCCCCCTCCTGGAGCCTGTGGTGGCCCTGGGGACCGCCACCCCCAGGGCCGGCTCCTGCAGTGTCCCGGGGTGCCTACCCCGGGACACTGCTGTTTGCAATGACAGGACGGGAGCCTCGCGGCTCCCGTCCTGTCATTGCAAACTGCTTTGGATATTGGAAGAGAGAGCAGGAAACCTGCTCTCGCTTCCAATATCCAAAGACAATTGCTTTCCACACGGGGAGCAGCATGTTAGCTGCTCCCCATGTGGAAAGCAATGCCGGCTCCGTAGGACACGGGGAGCCGGAGGGACTGTGGGGGGTTTGGGGACCCCCCCACAGTCCCCAACCAGAGGCCAGGCCCCGGGGGATGGGGTCCCTGGGGCAAGTAATGGCCCGGGATGGGGGCCACGCGGCCCCCCTCCCCAGAAATAATTATTAAAAAAAAATTAAAATTAAAAAAAGGCCTGCCCCGGGGGATGGGGTCCCCGGGGCAAAGGAGGCCTGAGGAGGGGGCCACGCAGCCCCCTCCTTAAAAATGTATGTAAGTAGTGGCCATGCCCCGGGGGATGGGGTCCCCGGGGCAGGATTCGGCCAGGGAGGGGGCCACGCGGCCCCCTTCCCGTTTAATTTAAAAAAAAAAAAAAAGGGGGTAAGGCCCTGGGGGATGGGGTCCCCAGGGCCCCAAAATAGGAAAAAGGAAAGGGGGCCACACAGCCCCCTTCAGGGAAAAAAACGATCGGGCCGCAGGCCCCGCCCTTCCTTCACCACTCTGCAAACGCGCCCCTGGCGCGTTTGCAGATGGGGAAGTAATTCCCCTTCAATACTGGGGGTCCTTGAGGCCAACTAGCCCACCAGGAACCTCCAGTATGCGCTAGGGCTGCGTTGCAGAGAGGTGTACAGAGGCCACGCCCTTTATACACCTCTCTGCAACGCAGCTCTGTGGCGCTTTGGATATACCTGTTGGGCTAGTTGGCCCCCAGGGACCCTCAGGATTCAAGGGGAGTTAATCCCCGACTTAAAACGCACCACAGGGCGCGTTTGCACAGTGGTGAAGGGAGGGGGCGGGGCTTCAGGTGACATATGTGCAAACAGGCCCCGTGGCGTGTTTTAAGATGAGGGATTAAGTCCCCTTGAATCCTGAGGGTCCCTGGAGTCCAACTAGCCCACCATGTACTTCCAAAAAGCGCCACAGAGCTGCCTTGCAGAGAGGTGTAAAAGGGGTGTGGCCTCTGTACACGTCTCTGCAACGCAGCCCCTGGCGCATACTGGAGGTTCCTGGTGGGCTAGTTGGCCCCCAGGGACCCTCATGATTAAAGGGGACTTAATCCCCCAACTTAAAACGCGCCACGGGGCGCGTTTGCACAGATGTCACCTCAGGCCCCGCCCCTCCCTTCACCATTGTGCAAATATTCCTCTAAAATCAGCCGAAATACGAATTCCGATTTACTCACCTGTTATCAGGAGAGACCTCAGTGCTGCATCTTTCAGCCCAGTACTGATCCTGAAAAGTAATTTTAACCATACTTACCAGTAACTTGAATTTCCTTCCATAGGATATCATTGCCTGCTTTTTGCTGAAAAAGTTTCTAAGTGTCGATTTTTGAAACATACAAATATTCCTCTAAAATCAGCCGAAATACGAATTCCGATTTACTCATCTGTTATCAGGAGAGACCTCAGTGCTGCATCTTTCAGTCCAGTACTGATCCTGAAAAGTAATTTTAACCGTACTTACCAGTAACTTGAATTTCCTTCCATAGGATATCATTGCCTGCTTTTTGCTGAAAAAGTTTCTAAGTGTCGATTTTGAAACATACAAATATTCCTCTAAAATCAGCCGAAATATGAATTCCGATTTACTCACCTGTTATCAGGAGAGACCTCAGTGCTGCATCTTTCAGTCCAGTACTGATCCTGAAAAGTAATTTTAACCGTACTTACCAGTAACTTGAATTTCCTTCCATAGGATATCATTGCCTGCTTTTTGCTGAAAAAGTTTCTAAGTGTCGATTTTTGAAACATACAAATATTCCTCTAAAATCAGCCGAAATACGAATTCCGATTTACTCACCTGTTATCAGGAGAGACCTCAGTGCTGCATCTTTCAGCCCAGTACTGATCCTGAAAAGTAATTTTAACCGTACTTACCAGTAACTTGAATTTCCTTCCATAGGATATCATTGCCTGCTTTTTGCTGAAAAAGTTTCTAAGTGTCGATTTTTGAAACATACAAATATTCCTCTAAAATCAGCCGAAATACGAATTCCGATTTACTCACCTGTTATCAGGAGAGAACCCAGTGCTGCATCTTTTAGCCCAGCACTGACCCTGAAAAGTAATTTTAACCGTACTTACCAGTAACTTGTATTTCCTTCCATAGGAATCCATTGTCTGGTTTTCAGCAGAAAAGTTTCAAAGTGTCGATTTTCACAAACTACAAATATTCCTTAAAAATCGCCTGTATGACTTAAACGCATTCTTTCAACTGTTTACAGGAGATGCACCAGTGCTGGATCCAGGATCCACCACTGAGTGAGAAAAAGTCACGATAACACTACTTACCTGCTAAGTGAATTTCCTCCCATAGGATAACATTGGTGATTCTATGTGAAAAAGTTTCTAAGTGTCAACTTTTAAAATACAATAATATTCCTTAAAAATCACTACTGTAACCAAAACGCTTTTACTAAACTGTTTACAGGAGATGTCCCAGGACTGAATCTAGGATCCAGTCCTGTGGTTAGAAAAGTAATCCATAAAGTAACTAATTGCATTTAACTAGAAATTCACATTGAGCTCAATGTTGCATTGTGTTTGAAATTGTGTTGCCCATTGCAACAACTGTAACTACTGTACTTAAAAGTCTATTGCCTATTTGCAAAGAATTTAAACTAAAGTAATTCATTCTGAGAAAGTATATTTTGTAATGTAATGTATAATGTAATTACAATGTAATTTAATAAATAAAATATCTAAAAATAAATAGTTTTAAAAAATGTAGTAAATCACTATCAAAAAAATAAATATAACAATTAATACATTTAAAAATTGTCATTTACAAAACCTTTGAAATTCACTGAAAAAACCATAGGTTTTAGGGGCGTTATAGTTAGAAATTAGCATTTAAAAACCTTTGAAATTCACTGAAAAAACCATAGGTTTTAGGGACAGTTATAGTTAGTTGGACATTTCACTCGTACAAAACCCGTGAAATTCCCCCGTTATAGTTAGTTCAGCTAACTATAACTCGCGCCCGCAATGCACTGCTGATGACGTCACATATTACATCACTCATAACATGGTCAGTGACATCACTGATGACATCACTGATGACATCTCAAATGACATCACTGATGACATCATCCACGTGATAATCTGATGCAGCTCCTCACACCCTAATATAACCTTTGATACACCAAATCTAAATTACAGACTGCCATTCGCAAAACCATAGACACTCCAACACCAATAACTACATACCCACTCACTGATTCTTAGGTCTACACACACACATCCACTCACTCACCCGTACAGTCACTCATACTTATGGTCACTCAGTACAGGACTATCATATGCACTCTTACTCCTATATAGACACTCAAACACTGCCACTCATCCATAGAGGTACTCACACACCTAGTCAGTCATGCAAATAATTAAACACACTGCCATTTACTCACCTATACAGTTATACACACACCAGCTCACTTAATCATACAAATACTAGCACATTGTTACGCTCTTATACAATCACTGATACAAGCACACACTCATCCATACAGCCACTATCACAATCACTCACTCTCGCTTATAGCTATTTATATACTCCAACACACATATATACTGCCTTTCACATATGTAGTTACTCACACATGTACCACTGGGACATACATTCACTCACTAACACACTCTTACACACACTTACCCACCCATACAGTCTATCACAGATGCACTCTTGAAACCATCCACCCAGTGAATCACCCACTCACACATCTATGCACAGAGTCGCACACACCCCACCCACACAAACACTCAGGCACCCATACAGATACTCAGACAACCAATCAATAACTCATATAGACACTCATGTAGCTATTCACAAACCCATGCAGCCACTTACACAGCAACAGACAGATGGATTCAGACATTCACCCAGTTTAGTCACTAACCCATGCATTCAGTAAGATTCGTTTAATCACTCACTTATAGAGTTAGTCAAGCACCTACTAAATCATCCATACAGACACTTATACACCCACTCATTCTTCAATATGCCTTTCCCTATATATATTAAAAATATTTAAACTTTACAGAAACACACAGTCACTGGATGATGTCATCAGTGATGTCATCAGTGATGTCACTGACCATGTAATGAGTGATGTAATATGTGACGTCATCAGCAGTGCATTGCGGGCGCGAGTTATAGTTAGCTGAACTAACTATAACGGGGAATTTCACGGGTTTTGTACGAGTGAAATGTCCAACTAACTATAACTGTCCCTAAAACCTATGGTTTTTTCAGTGAATATATATATATATATATATATATATATACACACACACACAAAGAAATCCTCGTATTCCGGATAAGAAAACAAGAAGAATCGCACTCCAGGATATGAATTCAAAAAGTTAATTGTATTGGGGTCAACGGCAACGCGTTTCAACCACATAGGTCTTCTTCCAAACCTTTGAAAGAAGACCTCTGTGGTCGAAACGCGTTGAATTTTCCTTCTTCACAGCAACATCGGAGGTCGCAATGACACCAGTAGTCACAAATACAAATGACAAAGTGTAAAACAGATATGTAGACATATTTTACACAAAGTTTGTGTCTAGCTATTTGGTAACATATTGGTTAAACTTTATTTTAACAACACATTTGTAAAAAACAACAGTTTCAAAAAATAACTTTAAACATCTAAACTCACAAATAGAACATAACTACCAAACACCCATCAAACTACCTATTGTTACCAAAACTCATGGGGAATCAAAAACTCCTGCAAAACTAGTGCAATGCACAATCTGCGACATGACCCTCTCTAGAGGTATGAACAAAAAATATTCATGTGGGACGACGTCCATCTTATATCATCTTAAAACGTATCATACAAAATGTCTACAGCTGGCAATCTAGCAGAGGGAAACTGGAGGACCATCTATATCAGGACCGTCTATATCAGCGGCAGCAGCAACAATTACCAGCCAGAAAGTCCCTTCAGAGGTGCAGACTACTACAACAGATATGGCTCCAGAGTTTTCAAGAATGGCCACGTATTGCATAGACTGTAGTGTTGTTATAAGTGCTGGTGAACAGTGTGTTACAGCTATTCGCAATGCTTCAAAACATCATACATGCTATTTTTCCCCCTTTTATATATTTCCACATTTCTCAGTGCACATTTTTCGATTCCTCCTGTCCCAGCTGCCATTTTTGTTACCATTTAAAAAAAAAATCATTTTAGAACTCTTACAAAACCACACAAAAAAAAAGTCAAACACAAAACAGAAAATCATGTCACCGGGAAATAAAGGAATATCATTTTAATAATACACTTTTCAACTAAAGAATAAGAAGAACACACCCATTTATCTATCTTGAACCTTCTTTAAGAGGAGTTCATAGTGAGCAGATTTGCGCAATGCACAATATGTCACAAGACATTGTCAAGGGTGCAAATAAAAAATATTCTTGCAGGACTATGTCCATGCTTTACCATCTAAAAATATACCAAAGCAGTAGTGTAAAATCAGCAAAAAGGCAACGCAAGGCTGACGGACCCTCAACTTCAATAGTAGTGGCAACAACACCGGGGCAGAGAGTCCCTTCAGAGGTCCAATTTCAAGTTCAAGATTTGGCTCCACACTTTTCCCTGATGGCATCATACTGCATGGATTGTGGAGTTGTAGTGAGTGCTTGAGAGCAGTCCATAACAGCCCTTCGCAATGCTGCAAAGAATCATAAATGTTGATTTTCTTTTTAATTTTGGCCCTTCATAATTTTTCTACATTAGCAGGCATTTTATTGTCTTCCAAAATGGGTATCTAATATCTATGTGTTGTTCATTTTATTATCTTCTAATTTATTGTAACACTACTTACATATAACTTGCTGTATGGACAAGTCAAAGTGTTCCTCTACAAATAAATTCACAGCTAACTTTTGACAGTTATCATTATTTACTTTTCCACTTTTTAAATACAAATCAACAGGCTGTGTTTGAATCTTCTAGTGAGTGTGTTGACAACATATACAAACATACTCTGGTTTTTGAGACCACACCGTGTTACATTTTGTAATCTCTTTTTCAAAACTATCAACTGTAATATCTGTATCCTGCTCTGCAACTCCTCCTCTTAACAACTCTTCATTTTCCCTAGAATCCTGCTCAGGACCAAAGAAACGAAACTGCACATCATCACAAAACTTTTCTACATCTGCCAGAGTACCATGCAAAAGTGCTCTATTCAATTCTCCTAAACGTAAATCAGAAGTTTTTACATAGTACAGCCGCCTAACTAAAGTTCGCATTGTTTAGTGATGTACAGCTAACATCCTGAAATGATGAAAGGTGCTTTGGCACACTTTGTTTGATAAACAAGCTAGTGAGTGTCCCCAGAAATGTGTATGCTTTCTAATCTTGCAAGTATCCAATCCTTGTAAAGTACTTATTTTGTGTTTTAAACTTCACCTTGGAAAGATACATAGGAATTTCCTTAATATATCAATGGATTGCTATCAAATACTAAAAACACTACTACACTTCCATTTGTATACAGGGGCCTGACTCTGCCTTCCTTGTACCTGTTCTATAAAAACTTGTTCTACATTTGTAGGTACCATCACCTCTTTCGCTATAGGAGTGCCATTCTTCATTTCATAACATCCTCCTCTGTAATCAATAGCATGAACTAATCTATTATCCTGGAGATAGCTTTCTTCATTAAAGAAAGACTCTGTACTAGAAGTATGTATGTATTCTCCACTAAAAGCTGTACAAAAGTTTACTTCTATTCACTAATCTTTTTTCTGGTTTTGTCGCCTCATGCACAACACCATTTTGTCAAGAGTCTTCATTCTGTTTATAATCAAAATGAAAATCTTCCTCTACAAAGCAAAGGCCTTATCAACTACTCTCTCAACTCGTTCTTTCTGTTTTAGTGCCTCTCTCTTTCTATATTTTTCATAGTTCTCAGTAGATTTATAACTACTCTACTACGAAACATTCTAGCTCTGATTTCCTTAAACTGCTTCTGTTTCCTAGTTAAGGTGTGTCCATCTTTGTTACATTCTTTCCTGTTCTTGTTATGTAGATTTTGTCCACTGTTATTCTTTCTCATAGTTTGAATTTTATTTTCTTTATTTTGTAATCTTTGGAAATGTCCACATATTTTTTTAAGAAATGACTTTGTCCTCTTACCAGTAGCTCTTTTTTCTTTCACCAGTTTTTCTTAATTTTGCCCCTTTTTTGTCTCAGTTCTGCATAGGTACTGTAGTTACTTCTGTTCCCTTTTCCTCTGAGCATTTGTATGCATTCTATCTGTAGTTATGCAGATATTGTTCTGTAAAAAAAAAAGTATATTTGAATTTTTATTCTTGCCAATGTACCAACTACTTAAAGTACTGGCTTACACATAATGCAAAAATAGTTTTAATGTTATGTTGCAGTTTTAAATCTACAGATAAACGTAGCTACATAACTACAAGCACTTACTTCAATGTACCAAACCCAAACCAAAACACAAAATTATTTTATTAGTTACCTTTTAATATTATAGCACCCACTCCTACAACACAACTGCACCATCTCTCAGTTCTCACTTATAGACGCTAAAAGACCACTGTATCCCTTTTGAAGTACATTTTAAAATAAGCATCAACTAAAGTGCAAAAGTACATACAGTGTCTCAATACTGTAAATCCGAAAACACAACATAAGAGCTATTTATGTGCCTCTTTACCACTGTGTCACTGGTAGATTTAGTGTTTCAGTACTTTTCTACTTAGATGTGTCAGATTTAAATTTTGAGATCACTGCATATAAAAATATGCACATTAATCTATATCACAGCATATAGCTCTCTAATTCTTCAGAGTACATGCAAACAGTGTGTGACAGGTCACATATATAATTCACCAGATGGTTCTAAAAGAGTATATATTCCTCACTAAAACTTGCAAATACATGTGTTTGTGGTTGAGTACAACAATACTCCCTGGATGATTGGATGAGTGCATAGATAGTGCCTAGATGATTTCCTCATAATATAGGTAGTGCCTGCATGATTCCCTGAGTATCTAGGAACTACATCAGTGGTTCCATGTCTGCATTGTTAGTGCCTGTGTAGTCGCATGACTATATTGCTACTATCTGGGTGATCGGATGAATGCATTGGTGTTGCCTGCGTAGTTCAATGAGTACATAATTAGTGCCTGCATAATTGACAGAGTGCATGTGTAGTGCCTGGGTGATTGAATAAGTCTATATATCACACTTGATATATAATTTCATACATGGCTCTCTAAGAGCATACATTGCTCTGTTACTCAGCCTGCACATGCATCAGTAAGTTTTGAAAACTGAAAACAAGAATTTTCACTTTTTCAAAGCACAAAACCTTTTCTTAATGGCATACCTACATCATTTCACAAATATTTCTTGTTTCCTTAAAACATATATTCAGCATTTCTCAAAGAAGTTACATGCCAAGTGAAGCTAGCACAAGAACTCTCAAGAGACATTCTGCACTATTAACCCTCCTCAATTTTAAACATAGTATGTTTGAAGAAATACACCACCCTCATCATATACATGAAATTGTCAACAGCCTTAAATAACATAGATTCCCATGTAAACATATATGTGATTTCAAAATAGATATACATCTCAATTTCAGCATAAACAATGCAGTGCTCGAACAAGTAACCAGCTTAAAATACTTGGGCATCTATTTTAACTCCAGTGGCTCACATGCTATACGCTTAGAGCACCTTAAAGTGTCTGCCTTGTCAATGATAATGAACTTCAAAAGGCAAGCTTCATCATTAAATGGGCCAGATCTCACGGGCTCAACGCCAAATTTATACCCACTCTTGCATATGGAACCTTGATTTTTAATGACATTTCCGTCTGGCTTGAAAAAGCCCAATTGAGGTGTTACAGACAACTTTTTAACCTTCCTAATGCTGCTCCGTCCTCACAGGTTCACCTGGAATGCAGACTTTGCAAACAGGTATTAACATCAAAAGTCAGATTCCTGGGATACCACGGAAAGTTAGGCACAGCAGACCCAGCGTCACTAAAGGAAATGATCCATCTAGGCATCCTTCATAAATCTCTACCATGGGAACGTTATTTGAGGGAATCAATGAAAGACTTGGATACACCGATTATTCCACTTCCTAACTTGTACGCAAAGCTTTCAGCAAAACTATTGCTAAAATCAGCAAGGATTCACTCAAGGGTCACAGATATGCATGAACTGTCCCTTAAGGCTCACACTAATTTATGCGACCCAGATATCAAGAACCATGGAGAGCCGCGTACCAAGCCTCCCACATGAAAATAAAAATCAAGAAAGAGTTAATGAGACTGAGATGTGGGCTCATCCCTTTAAAGGCCTGCAAATTCGGAAGACTAATTGGGGCTTTTGATCAACAATGTCGGATATGTAACTTCCCGAAGGAAACCCTAGCACACATGATATGTGTCTGCCCAGTTTAAAAAAATCTTAGAGGCTTTTTTCTGAAACTGCGTTTCACAATCTTGGCATAAGGGACTGCAACACTGCTGTTCTTGCTTTCCTGAGCGGTATGAACCCACAATTAACAGCCCGGGGCATGACATTTCTTAAAGAAACTCAAAAACAATTGGCCCTCGCACCATCAAATTCCTAAGCATTAATGTTTTTTAATTGTGGAAGGGCTTAAGAACCTTCTTTTTTTAGAATTGTTTTTTAATTTATTCACAATCGAAGCACTGGCACTTTACGGAAACTTGTCTTTTTTCAAGTCACTTGTCAGACTTTTTACCTGCCGTTTTTACGATGCCTCATTATTCTACTCTGTTTGCTACATTGTGACAGTTTTTAATAACTTGAAACAATAAAATGTATCTATCAATCTATTTTTAGGCCATCTTTCCAAAAATGTATACTTCTCTGCATCTTTAAGTAAACTCAAGAGTCTCATTGTATATATAACTATCTGTAAACAGAAAAACCATGTCTCACCATCTAAGTATATGCAAACCCGTCATATAATTTAAAAACTACATTGACAAACACTTCCTAATACATACCTAACAAGTATTACTACTTTATTATTCGTATACAGGCACAGCACATTTTCTTATCTTTTATTCATGACTACACTACTCCTGTTTAATAATGTTACTAAACGTACTACAGTCCCCAGAATGCAAATAACATAGATCTGTCTGTTCTGCACATGATGCTTCAAAATTTAAAACATTGTCATTTTTAAAGGCATTGCTCATGGTAACTTTCAACAGTACTAACATCTTAAATACATATCCTCTGTCAGATACAGTTCATCTGATATATTTTTTTCACATCACTGTGATACTCTTTTTTTATCAAACTCCCATATACATCTTTATTTCCTATGTAAATATTTTAAATAATGTAAGCATTTGATACATACCAGTGAATTGAGTTTGGAGATTAAATTGTTGTTTTAGCTCTTTCTGGATAGTTTTGACACTGTTAAAATTTGTAAAAACGAAGCACAAGAATGGTACACCACTCTCATAGAAATCAACTATAAAATGGCAACGTTTTCATCTTTCCACTCTATGATCATGAGAAAGGCAGCAAATGAAATCATGTCTTTCATTTTAGACTATTGTATCTCCACTTGTGAATGGTTAGCATCTGTTAACCCTTTCTCTCTTTCAAAACGAGGTTTCTGTCTCGCAAAAAAACGGAAGTCCAAACTTATATCTAGCTTCAGTTTTTTTAAATTTAAATACTTCACAACAGTTTTTTTCATAGTCCTCAATTGGAATTTAAAGTTTACCATTACTTAAATTGTGTCATAACTCCTCAACTTTAAAAAAACTTCTGTCTCTTTAACACCCTCCACCCCCCAATAGACTTTTAGCTCAGTTTACCTAGCAACCCAGTGGAACCAGTAGGTCACAAGTTCACAGGACATTCTAGAAGGAAAATGCTGCTTACAAATGAGATACAGCAGGTGTGGTTTACTCCACAGATTCAAAAGCATATCCATGTCAGAATTACATTTTTTTTAAACAACAGCCAATAATAAGCCTTCTTGCTAAGGCATCCAACACACTACCTAATTGTATTCACTTTCATTCAGACAACATCCAATGAAATATATCTTTTTTTTTAAACACCTGCATTTGATCTGCTTTTCATTTGGAAAACTACCTCATTCAGCTCCATCCTTCTCCTGACTGCTATTGCTCCTTCACTTCAAAATGCTTAGAGTGTGAATTGTGGGTCACGGCTATGTCTATTGGGCTAAAGAGGCTGCAAAAAACAGAGGTATTGACGGGGACTTGGGTTTGCCAAATGTGGAGATTACTTGGTTTGGCCAGAGAGGGTTAAAGTTTCATCAGTTGCTGGCTTTGGTTTATTCATTGAGGTTTGCCTGGCTCCTCACCTCATGATTGTGCAGTGTGGTGGCAATGACCTAGGCACATTGGCTGGGGTAGGGCTGGAAATACTAATGAAAGATACCTCTGCAGAACTGATGTCGATTTCCCCTCGCTGTGTCTTGGCATACTCTAATATGTGCCAAAGACAGAAATGGTCAAATCAATTCTGTCCACAGATTGACAAAGCCAGGAAACATTTTAATAAAACTGTTATTGCATTCCTCAGAGACCATCGCATGGGCTGTATCTAGAACAACAATCTGCGTTTTTACATGCATGGAATTTATAGAAATGACTTTACAGACAAAGGCAACAGGGTGTTTCTAAGTAACCTGAAACTCTGCATTCGGTCTTTTGTGTAGCTGTCATTTACACATAATCAACCCAAAGGCTCTTGTCAGAGCCACCATGGTACCTGAAATATTGTTAATTTTCTTCATAGAAATCCTTTTTTTTTTCTTTCAGTTTTTGGGAATCTTTACGACAACTTTGCGATGGTCGCAAATATGTTTGGAAATCACTAAACAAAAGCAGACATTCAATAAAATATTAACAAAGACTATCCATTCTAAACATTGCGCTACACATATTACTATATACATGCTTCGTTAAAAACATGTTTAAACTCAAGTTTTTGTATTATGTTTCTTTAAAATCAATCATTAAGACCTATTTTACATTTTTGCAATTATTCGAAGAGTCGCGATGACGCTGTTAACCGCAACGATCGCGCCTTTTCCATAAAGTGAAAAACACATATATGCACACATATTACAGTATTTTACACACTAGGGGTTTATTACTGTACACTTCAAACTCGTTTTTGTAGTGTATTTCTAGAACAACCATCTCTAAAACCTATTTTGCTTCTTCGCGGTGAGGCCGGAGAGCGCGATGACACCTGTAATCGTGATGCCCACAGATACGGCGCGAAAGCGGAAAGCAAAAGTATGAATTCAATAGCCACCACCACATTCAAAAATTATAACTATATAAATAATTCTAGCCATCACACTGGATAAATCACTATCTAAATAACTCTATGAAACATTTATCAGAATCTGAATATAATACAATGTGTATTAATGATTCACTGATATATTTTTTATATTACCACCAATATTCGCGGTGTCGCCGCAATACTCACGACGTCCCCTAGACAGTACACGGGGGCCGCGCTGGCAGTCACGGCATTGTCGCGAATATCAGGCACAATGTACAAAATCTATTTTGGACACATAACTTGTGTCTAAGGGTGGGCGGAAAACTCTGCTACGCCAGCGGAGTTTTTGGAGTTTTGCCCTTCGCGCTCTCCGCTTGGAGCGCAGAGTTTGGCAAAAACTCCACTGCGTGGCGGAGTGGAGTTTATCAGCACCACCCACCCCCGTAGTAATGGGAAAGCGTGTTCCAAATGGAGTGAACGGCTAGGGGTGGTACTAGCGGTGTCTGTGTGGCTGTATCATCTCAAGTGAACTCTGTGATTGGTAAGACAAAATGGAGAATTCAACCCATTGTCAGGGTAACCACCCCTACATTTGCACCGGAAGAGATTACCTTCTACTTCCAAGGTAGATACCGCCCCCGCTCCGGAAGGTAAAATCCCAGCCGCCCAGGATGAGCCAACGTGTATCTGGTTGCGCACTTTGACTTCTTCTGAATGTCTTGCTCCTTGTGTGGTGTCCGGGCAGACTAACTTGGGAAGATCCGGACCATTTGGACAAGAACAGAAAAGCGGATGCCTGGCCGTGCCATCAAGAGGGTAAATGTTGGGGAGTGGGGAAGGGAGCTATGATACTTTGCCTCACCTTCACAAAGGTACTCTGGGCATCAGAGTGTTCTCTGCCTTGGCACAGCACCCAGCCTACACACATCCAAACCCGTGAGTCATCCAGTCTGCACCAAGTCTGCTCATCTGTGCAGACCCTGAACTTCGTGGACACTCAGTGGGTACTTTAATCGACTTGTACTCGCCTTCTGTCACTGTGCTTGTATGGACACTGCTCCCAGCCTGCACACAGAACCCTGTGTCGAGAGGAAACGCTTCTGTGCTTTTCCTGCATGAACACCACTATCTACATCCACACAGGTGCCACCCACTATCTGTTCTACATCGCAACAATGCCCATCCTGCAAGCTGGTGCTCCATAGCCCATATCCTTCTTGATGCCTGCGTGGGACCTGCTCTCAGTCACCGCCGATTTGCATGCACTCTGTGCCTGACCACCACGCACTCAGTCTCTAGTCTGCATACATGTGCCAAGTGACTGTTCTGTGTAGACACTGAGCAGCTACTGCAGCCGGTTTTTACGGAAGTGCTCTGTGCCTCTCCGGTGTGGACAATGCTCTCAGCCTGTCCTCTCATGCCTGCCCTACCTGTTATTCACTGCTCTCAGCCCTTGAAAACTGACCCTCCCCCTTGAGCTAGCCCAGCTGCACACAGGTGCTTGTCCAGCGTGGAGAGTGCACTCTGCTGCTCCCAGGTACCTGGGAGGCTGGACCCCCACCTTGCCAGCCATGTCTGGAGGGATGCAGATTCCTTGCGTCTGGCAGCTTTACGTATCTCCTGACTGGATCGACTATGCCAGTAATGGGTTTAGTTTCATTTTCGTTCCTGTTTTTTTCACAAGAAAATCCTGCCCTAACTTCTCCTGATTTGGGAAAGAGTATCTCATTCTCTTCCTCCCTCAAACCTGCCCAACTATCGAGGCAAGAGGGGTTCTCCGTGGAGTCGAGCATGGTGCTGGATGCCTTGGAGTGCAATTTCACTTGAAAATGATCATTCACCAGCAATGCATGCTTTGTCTGTGCAAACTATCACAACACCCTCATTCTGCAAGCAGTCTGCACAGGATTTCCAGAGCCATACCTTGAAGATTCCCACCCTGTGACAACACCCAGTAGCAGTAGGCGACTACTCCGCCCCTCATGGAACTCTGCGGAATTCAGTTTTTCAGTAACTCTCAATTCCACTTGATCCAAAGCATACCCTATGGGGAAATGTTGAGATTGAGGCGGATCTGCAGTGACAAGGGTGATTTATTAAAGAAGCAGAATGAGAGTAGAACAAGATTTCTAGTAGGAGGGTACTCTACAAAAACAGTAGATGCAGCAATAGCCAAATCAAAACTGTGAAACAGGTCCGATTTACTGTTTGGCAACAAGGCAGGCCAGATAAAAGATTCACCACCAGAAAGCACTCAAGGGACCGACCAAATGAGATTGATCCTCACATACAGTAAGCAGGAAAAACAACTGAGAAACATCATTAGGCGCAATTGGCCTATTGTTTTGGATGATCTCATTATAGGACACACTTTACCTAAAGTACCCTCTATCACCTACAGGAAAACCAGATCCATGAGTAACGCCTTGGTAAAAAGCAGTCCAGAAATGGGTGAAGTGGGCACATGGCTGTCAACAAGAAAGGGTTCTTTTAAATGTGCAACGTGCAGGGCATTCAAATTTGGGCAGAACAAAGTGTCTTATTTAATCCCATTTTGCGATAGAGAAAAGACAATAAGTAAATATTTAACATGCATAACAGAATATGCTAATTATGTATTAGAATGCACGTGTAGACTCCAATATATTGGAAGTACCAAATTACAAGCCCACAAATGAATATTACAACATCTTAGAGCCATCACCAACTCAGACCCCACTTTCCCAGTTGCCCGCCATTTTAAGGAGATTCATGAAAACAATTTAAATCATTTTAAATATTTTCTATTAGATGCTGTCCCACACCTCAGAAGAAGAGGCAATAGAGAAGCCAAACTCAGGAAGTTAGAAACTCACTATATATTAGAATTAGATACCAAAAGTCCAGGGGGCCTTAACACCAGTGAAGATTTGTACACCTGTTCATAGCCTGGGTTGTTGTTGGTATTGTATACAAAATCATGATATCATATGTCCATTTCAAACGCATGTAATAAGGGGTTGTTCTAATTGGAAATGTATCTAAGAATTTTCATTGCAACATAATCATTTATTGTATTTATGGTGATATGGAAACCCGTTGTAAGTTGATATGGAGTTCCAGATGAGCTTCTGCTGTCCTCCCAACTAGGCACTTAGGCACTTTATAGGAGGATAAATTGTTTACTTTGGTGGTGATGCACATTTGCACTTTATTTTGCACTTTTTGGAGCTTCACGTTTGGAGGTTTAGTAGGGTAATGGCACTCCTAGGCAGTACGCAGAAAGTGTTCAAATATACTGAAATATGTACGCGGTGCAAAGGGGTAGAGAGAACCACCCTTTTCCCTAAACTGTGGAAAACCATTGACAGAACAACACAAAAATCCCCTGCCACGCTCTAGAGTATACAATACAAATTAATGATAGTATAAGAACGTTCTTGATCCGTTGCTTGATCATGGATCACAATTTATTATTCCTCTTGTGGGCAAACGTAATCAAAGCCTTAGCCAACACGTGTTTCGTCGCGTTCTACTGCTGTGGGCAGCGACTTCTTCAGGGCTAAAAAACATATAAGTAAACAATATGGGAATAATAAGTATCCAAAAATTGCACCTAATGGCACACTCCCTTTGTGACATTGCATCAGAAAAAGTTTGGTTCATGTTGCCTACTTAAACCTGTGGAAACCCATGCTATTGTAAAATATCACCATAGTGGTCTATGGCTAACCAGTACGGTGGTAGTTCTCAGGTAATATGTGCAGGTATTGTATAGAAGCAATAGTTGTCCGATATCAAATCAAATGTGTGACTTCTTTACAAAATGGAAAACATAAAGAGAAATCATAGTGTGACATTCATGGTCCAGTAAACGGTGAGTCTGCTACAATTAAAACAAGTGAAGGACATCCCCTTAATGTTGCCTACTATCAATAAGGTCAATGAATTGTAGAGAAAATACCTATAATCTCTTGGTGCAGATCCTAGAGAAAACAAGAAACAAGGGTACAAAAACTTTAGTACTGCCATTGAGTACCCAGTGGGGACTAGCAACAACGTGCTAGTAGAAACTAAAAAGAAACCAACCTTAATTTTGGTTGTATTTCCGTCCCGAAAGGGGTTCAAGAATAAGCATCCTAAGACACAGGGACCATACTTGAAGATCCTCGTGCTTGATATGTGTCACTCCTTTGTTCGCGTGCCTGTGCACCCTTCAGGTAGTGGTCAAAGATCGGTTCCTGGAGACAAAGTAAGGTTCACAGATTTACACGTGAAACCACACTCATATCTAACATGGGTATATTCCATCCTATCAAACAGTAGGGTCTAATCAACCCACGTACCTCGTTTGTGGGTTTGCAGCGTATTGTAATAGTACCAAATATTTATGGCAGGTTGAATCAGAGCAGCAACCCTTACTGGTGGAATTAGAAATCCAGTAGACTAGCAGCCATATCACTGCCGTTGGTCGCCCAATCCTAGAAAAGTATCGGAACCAAAAGGGCAAGTCAAAATAAAGTCAAATATCAACCCAACAGTTAATGCGCTCAAGCGGCACTCCCATAAGGGGAAGACCGTTCCCGACACACATCAGGTGTATAATTACAATTCTAAGCACCTCCATACGAGTGCTCACCTGTTAGGTATGTAGTTCTCTCTCTGGCGTGTACACTGAGGGGCCGATTCCGATCTCGGCCGGTAGGGCTCCGAATCGGATTCGGCTTAACCGGATCCGATTCGGAGCCCTATTTCCCGACCGAACCGTTCGCGCGTCCGGGCGAGCAAGTACGATGCGTATTCGCCGACCGACTCGTCCGGGCATCCCGACCGCTCTGACCGACTCGTTCCCGGGTCTAACCGCACCGACCGACTCGCTCGGACTCGACTCGCACCGCGCAATGGAGACGTTCCCCGGCCGGGTAAGTACGATGCGCGCCGCGAGCAGTCCGACCGAGCCGCGCACTCCGGCTCCAAAGAGCAGTCGGAGCCGTACTTTGGGGGTCCGTGTCGGACCCCCCTGTACGCGTAGCCGTGCGAGTCGCACACAGGGGGGACCCATGGGTCCCCCCTACCTGTGGATGTACGGCGCGAATCGCTTCGCCGCGTATACGCTGTAGGGGGCGCACTTGTCCGCATCGCACCCATTGAGTCAATGGGAGCCCGCGTACGCGTTGTACGACAGGCTCCCATTGACTTCAATCGGAGTCCGACCGACTCGTGTCCGATGGCATACGTGCGCATCGTACTCGTTCGGTCGGACTGCACGGGTCCGATTCGGTCGGAAATCTCTCCGGGTCCGGCTCGGTCGGAGAGATTTCCGGCCCGAATCGGAATCGGCCCCTTAGTATCTCCAAAGACCCGCTAGGGATCCCGCTTTAAATAGTATTATCGCGGACATAGTCGAAGGGCTATGGCCAGCTTGACTATAAGTAGACATCCCAGAATAGTGGGTGAAAGGACGTCGGCCAGCTTGACTATACGTAGACATCCCAGAATAGTGGGTGAATCTTGGAGCATCCAATGTTCTCATCCCGTAATGAGATGCAAGGCGACTGAGACATGGGGTCAGCCCCACAATCAAAGTGTGCATATTTCAGCAGTGGAGTATGTGAAATCGTGTCCAACCATATGCCCGTGATAAAGTCAAACATCGAATAGTCCGTAACTGCATAGCGGACTGAGCCGGTAAGTTCTGACTACCGGAAATCTTTTATATCAAAGGCAAGCTACCCATTAAAAACAGATTAGCGTGATGGGTAGCATAAATCCGTCTTATTGTTAGTGTAAGTTAAGCGAGTATGAGTCTTGCCTTATTCAAAGAACGGTAAACCAAAGAGAACGGGCGGCGGCCATCTTAGAGTGGTGTAAATATCAATCAAATGGTGCCAACATCCCCTATGCTCAGTGATACATAAAATTAGAGGAGGCCAACATGAAATCAATGGAACCCCATACATCAGCTTTGATCCACTCACCTAGCTTAAGTTAAATGGCAACATTAAGGGAGAGTCGAGGGAAAAGACATTTACTATTCAGAGTGTTCAAATAGGTACGAAAAACAGTGTTCCAGATGAGAGACAACCAATCTTAAGTATCACATATCACAAGTCCACAAGACCTACAGACACAGTCCTGTGAGCCGCACTTTATAATAAAGAGTAAATAAAGTACATCATGTCTGTTCCATATTGAAGCAAATGGTGCAAGATCTTAGTTTTAAATCTATGTGGATAGTAGTGCAGGGAGCATGAGAGAATAGTGGTAAGCATTCTATCTCCCTATGTAATGCAACATGGTATCAGAATGAGATAGCAATCAGAAACATGGAATCCCCGGTAATATGGTACAACTGCTAAACAAGCAGGGTAAGATGTTCCAAATAAACATTTAGGTGTAGATAGCATGGTTACAGTTAAGGTCACAACAGGGGGTATGCGTCGAGTGCCAAAGCATGTAGGTACAAAAGACCACAAGGATGTGGTAGATCTGAAATATTTTCAGTGTATGGTACTCATGTCAATAACCCTTATGCTGAGAACAGGAGATCAGTCCCCCAAAATGTAATGTAATTCATGGTCAATATTGAGGTCCGTTTCTACACTCTTGAGTCGCATGATCCAGGTTGCCTCTCTCCTTCTCAGTGTTGGTTCTCTATTCCCACCCCTGATGTCCCTGGGTATGTTGTCAAACCCGTAAAAGGTGAAGGTTCCGTGGTTATCCTGAGCCGGACATTCAGTTATGTGCATAGCTATGGGATACCTAGTGTCGGCCTGTTTGACCGCCCTCATGTCTTCCCCAATGCAATCTTTCAGGGCTCTGATAGTGCTTCCAATATATCTGCGATGGAAATTACATTCAATTGCGTAGACCACATAATTGGTCTGGCAGTTAATGTTGGTGTTGATCTTGTAGTTATGGCCGTTAGGGCCAGCAAATTCCCTCTTTTTGTCCATGGCCCATCTGCATGTGGTGCACCATCCACATTTGAAGAAACCCAGGGTGTGAGATGAAAGCCAATGTACCCGGGTGCCCACCCTTGGGTAACTGGGGCTCAACAAGTTTCTTAGGCTCTTGCCCTTACTGAATGTCACTTCTGGTCTAGAGGAGATAAAAGGCTCCAAAGCTTTATCTGCACGAAGTAGGTGCCAATGTTTCCTCATGCTTCTAGTGAGTGTCATGTTGAGTGCATTGTAATCTGTGACAAGCCGGATCGTATTAAGGTCCTCTTTCTTGTTCTTGTTTTGGAGAGTCTGTCATCTCTCAATCCGTGAAATCCTACTCAGGGCATTGCATACTGCCCTCTCGTTGTAGCCCCCATGCTTAAAATTTTCCCCCATGCTCTTGAGGCAAAGTTCAAAATCACTATCAGTACTGCAATTCCGCCTAGCGCGCACAAACTCCCCATAGGGAATAGCAACGATCTGGTGTCTCGGGTGCACGCTAGTTACATGTAATATACTGTTACATACCATGGCCTTCCTGTAAAGTCTGCTTTCTACTCTGTTGTTGGAGACAAAGAGCTCCACATCTAAGAAAGTTATGGAACTCTTGCTATGATGGTAGGTGAACCTGATATTCGCGTCATTGTTATTTAGGTATGTCACAAATTCAGTCAATCTCTCAGTATTACCTGTCCAAATGAGGAGGCAGTCGTCAATATACCTGCCCCAAAAAAGAATGGAATCACTTCATTCGCTGCCCTTGGTGCCCCATATCCAATTTTCCTCCATCCACCCCATAAATAAATTGGCGTATGAAGGAGAAAATTTAGAGCCCATGGCTACTTCACGAGTTTGTCTCTACCATGCCCCCTTGAAAAGGAAAACATTGTTCTCAAGGATCATCTGCGTCATTTCCAGTAGCATGCCCGTATGTTATCAGAGGCATGCTGGGTGGGAGTTAAGTGTGCGATCTAATGCCTGTAAGCCCAGATCATGTTGGATGCTCGTATAAATAGCAGTAACATCCAGCATCACCAGTGTCATGGTTTCATCCCAGGTAATGTCAGCCAGCGTGCTGAGTATGTGCTTAGTGTCTTTGATGTATGATGGTAGATCGACTACCATCGGCTGGAGAAATATGTCCACATACTCTGACAGTTTCTCTGTAGGTCCACCTATGCCAGACACTATAGGTCTGCTCGGTGGGAAGGGGAGGTTTTTGTGTACTTTCTGCAGTGTGTACAAACATGGGTGCCGAGGACGATCAACTTTAAGATAAGTGTATTTGTTAAAATCCAAAAGACATAGATCGTGCCAACCTTTAAGGTTGTGGTTAATGTGATTGGTCAGTGTCCAAATAGGGTTCGAGGGGAACCTTTCATAGCAATCTGTATCATTAAGTTGTGAGAGGATCTCTCTCTCATAGTCAACCTGATTCATAAGCACCACATTACCAACCTTATCAGCCTCCTGTATCATAATGCTGTCATCCACCATCAGTAAATGTAGTGCTTCCCGTTCTGCCTTGGTGAGGTTGTCTGTCCACCCATGATGTGAGTGATGTGAGTCAGCATATTTGTCCAAATCTGACATAACTAGTTTGTAAAAAATGTCTATATTGTTGCCAACCGGCATTGGGGGAGTCCATCTTGATCTGGCCTTAAGTCCACTGCTAATGTTCAGGTCCGTTTGGACATCAAGATCACAGAGAAGTCTGTCCATGGTCACTGGGTCTCCCTCACATTCAGAAATCAACATTAGTAATTTCGTATCCATCACATCCTGGATGGTCAAAATATCACATGAAAAATGATGTTGCGGTGTGATCCGACTTTTATTAGCACAGGGTAAAAGTGCAAAGTGTTTTTTCAGTTTGAGACGTCTGATAAATTTAAACAAATCAATTTTAGCCTTGCATATATCTCCTATATCCATGGGACAAAAGCTCAAACCTTTCTGTAGCCAGGATGTAGTAGCTTGGCTAACAGTCCTATCTGTAAGGTTAATCAATGTGTTGTCCCCTACTTCTTCTTGCTCCAGGACCTGTTTCTCATCCTATCTTCCTGCCATGCCCCCTCTCTTTCCCCGCCTAGTCCGCCTGTGGTGGTGGTGCGCCGACTCTGTTCTCGATTCCCCTTTTTTATCCTTAGTACCTCCCGTAAAAAAGGGTTGTCGAGATGCTCTCTACCTCCAGTCCCCTCCTGTTCACTCTCACTAGTTACTGGCGTGTCCAGCGAAGTAGAGCTGGAACTAACAGATGTGGCTGGCTCCTTTCTCTCTGTCTGTGGTTTAGGGATTAAATGGTCATACTTCTTGGCGAAGGTAATGACCCAGCCACTATTATAGTCCTGTTTGTCTCTCTTTAGTTTCATTGCCTTCCTCTGTTTAACCTCGTTTTGATGTCTTAGAATTACGTCATCAAGGAAAGCGTAATTCTTCTTGGTCGCCTCTGGTAGGTTGAGATCTTTTATCATTGCTTCAAGGGTATCTATTTCTTGTAGTAATTTATTAACCTTTCTCTCTGAATTTTCGATCAATATACCCATTAGTCTGTTGAAGTTTGCTATCAATTCCCTCTCCCAAGCCACTAGTAAGTCATCTTCTAAGTCATCATAAGTGGTGATAATTTGAGACCTGAGGCCCCTCGGGATTCTCCCCAGTTTAATGTATTGTCTCAAGGTGGCCCTATCCCACCATTTGGATAACTTGTTCTTTTTAAGTCTCTCTAGCCTGATGAATGTTTTTTTCAGACCCTTGTTGGTTAGTCGGTTTCCACTTTTAGTGCCTGAATCTGTGGTGAGTCCCTTGCTGAGGTTACTGAACAGTTCCTCTGCTTCTTTGTCCCTGTTCATAACTCACTGCGTGTATTCCTAATGTCACTGCGTCCTGGGCAGCCCCCTGTTTCACAATTTTGAGCTTCACGTTTGGTGGTTTAGTAGGGTAATGGCACCTCTAGGCAGTACGCAGAAACTGTTCAAATATACTGAAATATGTATGCGGTGCAAAGGGGTAGGGAGTACCACCCTTTTCACTAAACTGTGGAAAACCACTGACAGAACAACACAAAAATCCCCTGCACAACCTCTAGATTATACAATACAAATTAATTAAGAACATTCTTGATCCGTTGCTTGATCATGGAACATAATTTATTATTCCTCTCATGGTCAAACTTAACCAAAGCCTTAGCCAACACGTGTTTCATCACGTTATACTGCTGTGGGCAGCGACTTCTTCGGGGCTAAGAAACATATAAGTAAACAATATGGGAATAATAAGTATCCAAAAATTGCACCTAATGGCACACTCCCTTTGTGACATTGCATCAGAAAAAGTTCGGTTCATGTTGCCTATTTGAACCTGTGGAAACCCATGCTATTGTAAAATATCACCATAGTGGTCTATGGCTAACCAGTATGGTGGTAGTTCTCAGGTAATATGTACAGGTATTGTATAGAGGCAATAGATGTCCGATATCAAATCAAATGTGTGACTCCTTTACAAAATGGAAAACATAATGAGAAATCATAGTGTGACATTCATGGTCCAGTAAACGGTGAGTCTGCTACAATTAAAACAATTGAAGGACATCCCCTTAATGTTGCCTACTATCAATAAGGTCAACTAATTGTAGAGAAAATACCTATAATCTTTTGGTGCACATCCTAGAGAAAACAAGAAACAAGGGTACAAAAAAACTTTAGTACTGCCATTGAGTACCCAGCGAGGACTAGCAACAACGTGCTAGTAGAAACTAAAAAGAAACCAACCTTAATTTTGATTGTATTTCCATCCAGAAAGGGGTTCATGTATAAGCGTCCTAAGAAACAGGGACCATACGTGAAGTTCCTCGTGCCTGATATGTGTCACTCCTTTGTTCGCGTGTCTGTGCACCCTTCAGGTAGTGGTGATAGATCGGTTCCTGGAGACAAAGTAAGGTGCACAGATTTACACGTGAAACCACACCCATATCTAACATGGGTATATTCCAGCCTATCAATCAGTAGGGTCTAATCAACCCACGTACCTCATTTGTGGGTTTGCATCGTATTGTAATAGTACCAAATATATATGGCAGGTTGAATCAGAGCATCAATCCTTACTGGTGGAATTAGAAATCCAGTAGACCAGCAGCCATATCACGGCCGTCGGTCGCCCAATCCTAGAAAAGTATCGGGACCAAAAGGGCAAGTCAAAATAAAGTGAAATATCAACCCAACAGTAAATGCGCTCGAGCGGCACTCCCATAAGGGGAAGACCGCTCTAGTCACACATCAGGTGTATAATTACAGTTCTAAGCATCTCTGTACGAGCGCTAACCTGTTAGGTATGTAGTTCTCTCTCTGCCGTGTACGCTGGGTATCTCCAAAGAACCACTGGGGATCCCGCGTTAAATAGTATTATCGCGGACATAGTCGAAGGACTATGGCCACCTCGACTATACGTAGACATCCCAGAATAATGGGTGAAAGGACGTCGGCCATCTTGGAGCATCCAATGTTCTCATCCCGTAATGAGATGCAAGACGATTGAGACACGGGGTCAGCCCCACAATCAAAGTGTGCATATTTCGGCGGTGGAGTACGTGAAATCGTGTCCAACCATATGCCCGTGATAAAGTCAGACATCGACTAGTCCATAACTGCATAGCAGACTGAGCCGGTAAGTTCTGACTACCGGAAATCTTTTAAATCAAAGGCAAGCTACCCATTAAAAACAGATTAGCGTGATGGGTAGCATAAATCTGTCCTATTGTTAGTGTAAGTTAAGCGAGTATCAGTCTCGCCTTATTCAAAGAACGGTAAACCAAAGAGAACAGGCGGCGGTCATCTTAGAGTGGTGTAAATATCAGTCAAACGGTGGCCAACATCCTCTAGGCTCAGTGATACGTAAAATTAGAGGGGGCCAACATGAAATCAATTAAACCCCGTACATCAGCTTTGATCCACTCACCTAGCTTAGGTTAAATGAAAACATTATGGGAGAGTCGAGGGAAAAGACATTTACTATTCAGAGAGTTCAAATAGGTACGAAAAGCAATGTTCCAGATGACAGACAACCAATGTTAAGTATCACATATCACAAGTCCACAAGACCTACAGACACAGTCCTGTGAGCCGCACATTATAATAAAGAGTAAATAAAGTACATCTGTCTGTTCAATATTGAAGCAAATGGTGCAAGATCTTACTTTTAAATCTATATGGATAGGAGTGCAGGGGGCATGAGAGAATAGTGGTAAGCAGTCTATCTCCCTATTTTGCACTTTAATGAAATCAGGCAGACAGTATAGTTGTAAGTCAAAATATTGGATACATATATATATTATACAAAAAATGGAAAATCTCTCTAAGGGTAATCATATCAATAATCCACTTGGGAAGCGGATTATACAAGTTGCAAAATGCCAATATTCAAATGTGATATAGGCAATGTTAATAGTACGGGTTTTATGAGATATTTTACAGTGATTTTCCAAAAAACGTGCTAATAATGAAATGCAATCATACATTCATGTATCAAATTATTTCAAAAGCACTGACATCCCTCATGCGAACATTCAATTATATCTAATTGTATTTTTTTATATATATTTATATAGTTATACATTTATGTATTTATATATGCAATTATTTTTATTGTATCCATCAATTAGGAAATGGCTATAGTCTGTTTTCCATGTCCATGGACATGGTAGATGCACTTGTCACTTTAAATTGTTGATCCCATAATGCAGTACTGTCATGTGATCAAGGCCGTGGAAATAAATACAGCACGAACAATGGTGGTCCATGTCTGTTATATCCAATGTAAGGAGCTTGTGCAAGCGGAGTGCTTAATATATATATAACTTTGGCGCCGGTTGACGAATCTTCGCGAAATGTTCAAAACTAGTGATCAGCTCCGGTCAGCTCCTGTCTTGAAAGTTTTGGGGTGATTCGCCAAGCGGGGGCCGAGAAAAAAGGGGGGTTCCAAAACGCGTTTTCCCCATGGTATTTTCCATAGGAAACTTTAGACAAAGCTACAGCCCGAACTGCTGAACGGAATTACACCAAATTTGGCAAAAAGGTAGGTCTTGGTTCAGAAAGAGTCCTTTTTGTTAAATGGTGTAAATCCGTTCAGTAATTTTTGAAATATTAAAGAAAGGAAAGAAAGGAAAAAGAAATATCGATATCTGGACGGAGCCTAACCACACATGTCATCGTGAAATCTGATTGGCTGTCAGCACTTCATCCAGGAAATGCTGGCAGCCATCTTGGGACTAGGTTGAACCAGAGTCATAAGAAAACAGTTAAACAAAGATGAAAAACAAGAAAAGGGGGCAGGGTAGGAACACCCTGACCCCCTAGGCCTGCTCAGGGGGTCCCACAAGGACCCCCAGACCAAACACATTTTAAGAAACGTCCGAATTCACGCTGGGTGCGCGAATCCGGAATAAAAAATTAAAAACAAGCATTGGCATCGCCAATAGGTCTCGCCGTTGGGACCTTATAAGTGTTTAGCCAGAGATATTGGCAATGTTTCTAAGGTATGTTGTAGAGAGAGAGAGAGAGACTGACTGACAGAGAGAAACTGACTGACTGAGAGAGAGACTGACTGACTGAGAGAGAGAGACTGACAGTGAGAGAGAGAGACTGACTGAGAGAGAGAGAGACTGAAAGACAGAGAGAGACTGACTAACAGAGAGACTGACTGACTGAGAGAGAGACTGACAGAGAGAGAGAGACTGACAGAGAGAGAGACTGACTGAGAGAGAGAGACTGACTGACTGAGAGAGAGACTGACTGACTTAGAGAGAGACTGACTGACAGAGAAAGACTGACAGAGAGAGAAAGACTGACAGACAGAGAGAGACTGACTGACTGAGAGAGAGATACTGACTGACTGAGGTAGAGAGAGACTGACTGAGAGAGAGAGACTGACTGACAGAGAGACTGACTGACAGAGAGAGACTGACTGACTGAGAGAGAGACTGACAGAGAGAGAGACTGACAGAGAGAGAGACTGACTGACTGAGAGAGACTGACTGACTGAGAGAGACTGACTGACTGAGAGAGAGACTGACTGACAGAGAGAGAGACTGACTGAGAAAGTGACTGACAGAAAGAGAGACTGACTGAGAGAGCGACTGACTGAGAGAGACTGACTGACTGAGAGACTGACTGACTGAGACTGACAGAGAGAGAGAGAGACTGACTGACAGAGAGACTGACTGAATGAGAGAGAGACTGACTGATGGAGAGAGACGGACTGAGAGAGAGAGAGACTGACTGAGATAGAGAGAGACTGACTGAGAGAGAGAGACTGACTGAGAGAGACTGACTGACTGAGAGAGACTGACTAAGAGGGACTGAATGAGAGAGAATGACAGAGAGAGAGACTGACAGACTGAGAGAGAGACTGACTGAGAGAGAGACTGACTGACTGAGAGAGACTGACTGACTGAGAGACTGACTGACTCCGAGAGACTGACTGACTCAGAGAGACTGACTGACAGAGAGAGAGAGACTGACTGACAGCGAGAGAGACTGACTGACTCAGAGAGATTGACTGACTCAGAGAGACTGACTGAGAGAGACTGACTGACTGAGAGAGAGACTGACTGACAGAGAGAAAGAGAGACTGACTGACAGAGAGAGAGACTGACTGACAGAGAGAGAGACTGACTGAGAGAGAGACTGACTGACTGACAGAGAGACTGACTGACAGAGAGACTGACTGACTGAGAGAGACTGACTGACTGAGACTGACAGAGAGAAAGAGACACTGTCTGACAGAGAGAGAGAGACTGACTGAGAGAGAGACTGACTGACTGTGAGAGAGACTGACTGAGAGAGAGACTGACTGACTGAGAGAGACTGACTGACTGAGAGACTGACTGACTCCGAGAGACTGACTGACTCAGAGAGACTGACTGACAGAGAGAGAGAGAGAGACTGACTGACAGAGAGCCAGACTGACTGACTGACTGAGAGAGACTGACTGACTGAGAGAGACTTACTAAGAGAGAGACTGACTGACTGAGAGAGAGACTGACTGACAGAGAGAAAGAGAGACTGACTGACAGAGAGAGAGACTGACTGAGAGAGAGACTGACTGACTGAAAGAGACTGACTGAGAGAGACTGACTGACTGAGAGACTGACTGACTGATTCAGAGAGACTGACTGACAGAGAGATACTGACTGACTGATAGAGACAGACTGAGAGAGAGACTGACTGAGAGAGAGACTGACTGACTGAGAGAGAGACTGACTGACAGAGAGAGAGACTGACTGACTGAGAGAGAGACTGACTGACTGAGAGAGAGACTGACTGAAAGAGAGAGAGACTGACTGAATGAGAGCGACTGACTGACAGAGAGACTGACTGACAGAGAGAGAGAGAGAGACTGACGGAGAGAGAGACTGACTGACAGAGAGAGACTGACTGACTTAGAGACTGACAGAGAGCGAGAGACTGACAGAGAGACTGAGAGAGAGACTGACTGACTGAGAGAGAGACTGACTGACAGAGAGAGACTAAATGACAGAAAGACTGACTGAGAGAGAGAGAGAGAGACTGATAGAGAGAGAGAGACTGACTGACAGAATAATACTGACTGACAGAGAGAGACTGACAGAGAGAGAGAGACTGACAGAGAGAGAGAGACTGACTGAGAGAGTCTGACTGACTTAGAGAGACTGACTGACTGAGAGAGAGACTGACTGACAGAGAGAGACTGACTGACAGAGAGACCGACTGACAGAGAGAGAGACTGACTGACCGAGAGAGTGACTGACTGACTGACAGAGAGACTGACTGACTGAGAGAGAGACTGACTGACAGAGAGACACTGACAGAGAGAGAGAGAGACTGACTGACTGACAGAGAGACTGACTGACTGACAGAGAGACTGATTGAGTGAGAGACTGACTGACAGAGAGACACTGACTGAGAGAGAGACTGACTGACAGAGAGAGACTGACTGAGAGAGAGAGATACTGACTGACAGAGAGAGACTGACTGGCAGAGAGAGAGACTGACAGAGAGAGAGAGACTGACTGACTGAGAGAGACTTACTGACTGGGAGAGACTGACAGAGAGAGAGAGAGAAACTGACTGACAGAGAGAGAGACTGACTGACTGAGAGAGAGACTGACTGACAGAGAGAGACTGACTGACAGAGAGAGAGACTGACTGAGAGAGAGACTGACTGACTGAGACTGACAGAGAGAGACTGACTGACAGAGAGAGAGACTGACTGACAGAGAGAGACTGACTGACAGAGAGAGACTGGCTGACTGAGAGAGACTGATTGACGGAGAGAGACTGACTGACTGAGAGAGACTGACTCACTGAGAGAGACTGACTGACTGAGAGAGACTGACTGACTGAGAGAGAGACTGACTGACTGAGAGAGAGACTGACTGACAGAGAGAGAGAGACTGACTGAGAGAGACTGACTGACTGAGTGAGAGAGACTGACTGACTAAGAGAGAGACTGACTGACTGAGAGACTGACTGACTGAGAGAGACTGACTGACTGAGAGAGACTGATGTAGAGAGAGAGACTGACTGACAGAGAGAGAGACTGACTGACAGAGAGAGAGACTGACTGACAGGGAGAGAGACTGACTGACTGAGAGAGACTGACTGACAGAAAGAGAGAATGACTGACTCAGAGAGACTGACTGACTGAGAGAGAGACTGACTGACAGAGAGAGACTGACTGACTGAGAGAGAGACTGACTGGCTGAGAGAGAGACTGACTGACAGAGAGAGACTGACTTTCTGAGAGAGAGACTGACTGACTGAGAGAGAGACTGACTGACAGAGAGAGATACTGACTGACTGAGAGAGATACTGACTGACTGACAGAGAGAGAGGAAAACCTGCTCTCGCTACAATGAAGCAAAGCAGGATTGCATGTCAGCAGCTCCCCTTGCTTAAAAACAATGCCGGCTCCCGCAGGAGGCGGGCAGCCGGCGGGACCGTGGGGGCATTGGGGCTCCCCCCACAGTCCCCAACACAAAGGGCCGGCCCCGGGGGACGGGGTCCCCAGGGCCAGAAGTGGCCCCCCTTCAATATGAAATTTAAAAATAAATAAATAAATAAAGAGGCACAGCCCCAGGGGATAGGGTCCCCAGGGCCAATAAAAAACAAACAAAAAAAATGTGGCCATGCCCCGGGGGATGGTGTCCCCAGGGCCCCAAATAATGTAAAAATTCCCCTTGAGTCCTGAGGGTCCCTGGGGCCCAACGAGCCCACCAGGTACCTCCAGTAAGCGCCACAGAGCTGCGTTGCAGAGAGGTGTAAAAAGGGGCGTGGCCTCAGAACACCTCTCTGAAACGCAGCTCAGTGGCACGTAATGAAGGTACCTGGTGACCTAGTTGGCCCCCAGGGACCCTCAGGATTCAAGGGGACTTAATCCCCAACTTAGAACACGCCATGGGGACGCATTTGCAGAGTGCTGCAGGGAGGGGGTGGGGCCTGATATAACAAGTTAGCAATCCTGCTGTGTGGGACTTACTGGAGGTAATAAAAGGGTAGTTGTCCCCCAAAGTTGACGTTGGGGGCTAACTATCCCTCCTGTTACTTCCGCTAAATCCCACACAGTGGAATTGCTAAAAGGTGTTTGAAGGCCACGCTCACCTTTCTCCACCACTCTGCAAACGTGACTGCTATGTTACTGTTAGAAATTAGCATTTAAAAAACCTTTGAAATTCACTGAAAAAACCATAGGTTTCAGGGACGTTATAGTTAGAAATTAGCATTTAAAAAACCATTGAAATTCACTGAAAAAACCATAGGTTTCAGGCACGTTATAGTTAGAAATTAGCATTTAAAAACCTTAGACATTCACTGAAAAAACCATAGGTTTCAGGGACGTTATAGTTAGTTGTACATTTCACTGTACAAAACCATAGAAATTCCGCCTTTATAGTTTGTTCAGCTAACTATAACTCGCGCCCCCGCAATGCACTGCTGATGACGTCACATATTACATCATTCATGACATGGTCAGTGACATCACTGATGACATCACTGATGACATCTTAAATGACATCACTGATGACATCATCCATGTGAAAATCTGATGCACCTCCTCACACTCTAATATAACCTTTGATACACCCACTGTAAAATACAGACTACCATTTTCGAAACCATCAACACACCAATACCAGTTACTACATACGCACTCACTGATTCCTAGGTCTACACACACATCCACTCAGTCACCCATACAATCACTCACACATGCAGTCACTCATCAATACAACACTATCATATGCACTCATATACCTATACAGACACTCACACACCACCACTCATCCAGAGTTACTCACACACCTAGTCAGTCATGCACAGAATCAATCACACTTCCATTTACTGACCTATACAGTTATACACACACCACATCACTTATTCAAACAGAAACAAACGCATACTTACTCTCTTATACAATCACTGATACAAGTACACAGTCATCCATACAGCCACTATCACAATCACTGACTCTCACATATAGTCATTTATATACTCCAACTCTCACATACACTGCCTTTTACATATGTAGTTACTTGGACATGTACCACTGAGACATCCATTCACTCACCAACACACCCATACACACACTCACCCACCCATACATCTGTTTCCACATGCAATCTTCAACCCATACACCCAGTGAATCAACCACTCAAACATCTATGCACAGAGTCACACACCTCCCACCCACCCACACACACACTCAGGCACCCGTACAAATACTCAAGCAACCAATCGATAACCCATATAGACACTCATGTAGCTACTGACCAACCCATGCAGCAGCTTATACAACAACAGACAGACTGATACAGACATGTAATCACTCACTTAAACAGTCAGTCATGCACCTACTAAATCCTCCATCCAGACACTTATACACCCACTCATTCTTCAATACACCTTGGCATATATATAATACATATTTAAACTTTAAAGAAACACACAGTCACTGGATGATGTCATCAGTGATGTCATTTGAGATGTCATCAGTGATGTCACTGACCATGTCATGAATGATGTAATATGTGACGTCATCAGCAGTGCATTGCGGGGGCGCGAGTTATAGTTAGCTGAACTAACTATAACAGCGGAATTTCTATGGTTTTGTACGAGTGAAATGTCCAACTAACTATAACGTCCCTGAAACCTATGGTTTTTTCAGTGAATTTCTAAGGTTTTTAAATGCTAATTTCTAACTATAACGTGCCTGAAACCTATGGTTTTTCAGTGAATATATATATATATATATATATGAGAGAGAGAGAGAGAGAGAGGTATATGTAGAGATATATAGAGATAGATAGATATCAAGTTATGGGTAGTTTAGTGTTAGATACAAAGGTTACCTCAAGATCTGAAAGCACCAAGTAATCCATGACTACAATTCTGTTAATCAAAATCCTCCAATGTTTTTGTAAAAATAAAGTTGAAATAGCTAGCAACGTTTGTACCTTAAGATGATCAGAAACTGGCACAGGACATACTGCCCCCTAATTAACCACAAGTATAGGCTCTTGATAGAAAGATTTTGAAGCTTGATTCCTCCCCCACAATGTTGAAGAATTTTTCAACCCTATTTTATATTTGTTCCAGTGGTAGGTAAGATAACTACACCATTGTAATAAACTTGGTTTGACAATGAGCTTATAGTGATCACCTACTTGTTTGTTACAGATATGCAGAAGTCTACATGATTTGCTATTTGTAAGTTTCAGATATTACTATTAGGCCCATCAGTTATAAATAAGAGGTCATTTTTGAAACAACAGTGGCAATAATCACAAATAATTAGACACTAAATATAGACTCAAGGGCCTATTCATCTTGACAAGTTTATGTGCGGAGGGCTCCTCACATATAGTTTTACACCTAGGTTTAGGCAGAAATGTCAACCAAGTTAGTATTCACCAGTTTTAAACAGAAATACTGAGATTAAGTAGTCTCAACCCATTTACATTATGGCTAAAGACCCTTAAGACTGACTAATGGTAGTGATTTTATGAGTGAATTGCAGATGTATGCCTGTAGGTGGGGATCTCTGCAGCCGAGGTAGAGATCCCTTACTCTACTATGGAAACTCTGAATTCAAGGGTATAGGGAACCAGATTTCACCTGACCAAAATCATGTGCACCTGATACACATGAACCTTGCAAACACAAACATTCAGCTCACACCTTAGTCTCTGTCCTCTTTCCCTTTGACTGCCTAATTTTTCTGACAACAAGAAGCCCAGAGACCCTCTATAGACTTCTGCATGCAGCCCACCCCACTCAAAAGGAAGAGGAACTTGTAGCTACCTTTTCTATGGAACATTACAGGGATCTACATGATCTTCCACTATACATCCTCATTGGAGTCTGCCGTGTGGCAGGAGAATGGTATGGAGGTACTCACACATATTATGCACAAACAACTTTGTCACCCTTCAGATTGTAAATTGATTATACTATTCTTCATGCAATTCTACTTTCTTTCATACAGTCCAATCATCAAGTGCAGATGTAGCAAAGGCTTGAACAAGAATAGCCTCTGCATTGGCATTGTGAAAACCAGGCATATCATCTAAATGCATCCCTACCACCCACAGAGCTATCAATGTCACTAACATACAATGTGTATGGCTTTGTTGTACTTTAACAATAACATTATTATGTCTTCTTTGTATAAGTTGAGACCAAATGTACTCAACGTATACTTATATTATAATTAGGCTTTCCTGTTTTCAGTTTCTATTTTTGGTAAATTCTCGTGGGGTTTTTTCAATGTTTTCAAGTGATTTCAATACCTTAAAAAAACAGTGTTTATCAGTGGTTACACATTTTTGCTTCATTAAAAACAACAGAAACAGTGTTTTTTCGGTGTTTATGGAACTTTTTGCTTTTATTATTGCTTGTTTTCTACACTGATAGTGCATGGTATATAGAGAGTGTACGTACAGTGTATATGAGGTCCAAATACATTTTTACAAATCAAACTTATCGTAGTACACCATACAATACTTCTTCAATGAGTCTTTGGTCATACACGCTCGCTCTTTCTTTTCCATGTAAACTTTTATGTGTGAAAAGGCCCTCTCAACATTGGCACTTGAGACGGGCAATGCCAAAATAGCCAGTACACAATTTGCTAACTCTGGCCACTGACATAGCTTTCCAATACTGGTGCACCTGAAGATTGCGATTCTCTGTGACAGGTTCTGCAACATATGCATTGAACTGGGCGCATATGCCCTCAGAGTTATTGAAGCGGTCAAAAATGAAGCAGCACTTTTGAAACTCCGGAGAAAATTTCCCATTTTGGATGCGATCTATAACTTGTGCAGAGTACCACAGTAAGGCTTCATTGACTTCAAATGCCATGGTTGGTGAAGGGCTATTTCTCATACATTGTAAAATAAAAGTTCCTGTATTGCTCCTCAACATTTCTTTGCTCACCAAGTGGCAAGCACTCTAACCTGGAACATGTTGCAGTGCCAAAGTCACTAAAAGTGTCGCCCAGCCTACTCTCAAGGAGATGTTGCACATTTACACCAAATATGCTGAACACTTGGTAGACAAGGGTGTTTTCAGACTCTAGTTTTTTTATTATGCCCGCTACAGCAGTCATGCTTTCCTGTAAAAATCTAAGAATGCAGTAGAGTGCACTTTTTTGAAATCACTATCAATATGTGACCAAAGATCCTCACATTTCTTGCCTTTGGCATCATCACTAAGGGTGAGCGGAGAACTCCGCTCTGCTGGTGGAGTATGCGAAGTTTGCCCACTCCGCACTTCGCTTAGAGCACGGAATTCAGTGCAAAACTCTGCCTCCCACCACCGCATAGCGGAGTTTTCTGGCGCCGGCCCACCCCATATTTGATAGAACAAGAATGATGGAGCCAGCGTTCACGAAAGTCTCAAGCGCTTTAATTGAACCCATCATTAATGCGTGCAGCTGTATCTTTCCCAAGCTCATCACTCGGCGCAGCTCAATGCCGATCTTTAGATGTGTGATCCTGTGACCAGTGACTGTCAGCTGAAGTCAAGCACATTGACAGCCCAGTTCCAAATCATTCCAAAGGAAGGTTCTAGGGCGCAGAACCAAACACGACCCCAGCGGCAAAAACATTGTACACTAACATGTCGCAGAGTGTGTTTTATGCATGAATCACGGAATGCCTTTCTTGCATCACACTCTTGACAGTTGTCAGGCTGAATATTTCTCGAAACATTACATAACCGGTTTTTCTCCTCATCATGGAGAATTAACACTTTGGGCAGACACACAAGCATGAGCTGGACTGTGTTGAGAGGGAGGCACTTGGCATTAGTAGACGCTTACTACATGCTACTCAACATCGCGGCACCGAACAGTGCCTGGTAGGAACATCGCTGGTTTCTCTTGAGAAAATTAAATTTGAGATAATATTGTTTACACATTGTTCCTGTGCAATGCTAATTCATGGCAATGTTACTTTTTTTGGTTGCAGAATCACAATTACTAAACAGTGGCATTACAGCGAAAAATGCCATGTCTAAGTGTACCACTTCCTACGTGTAGCCACACAGCAACTCCTGAAAATCAGCTCTGCTTGGTGCCAAAATCAGTGCTTATTGTCACGTGTAAAATACAATGACCCCGATTACAACTGGTCATAAATCGGTTTTCACTTGTGTGCAAAATCCCAGTCACTCCAATCTTTGTTGAACTTGGTAAGAACTTTTTGCAGCAGCATTCCAAGTGACACTGCGTTCCATGTTTTCCAAAAGTTTGGTGTCATGTTTTTATCAGTATCCCAGATGCTTGGTGACTGCACTCTTTTCACATATACCTGTCACTATACCTTGCATTGAATGTTTAAAGACTGGGGTGTTTGGCAGTTCACCTACTATCAATACAGACTCACTAGAAAATGGGGCTGATGTATCAAGGGTTTTTACCTATTCTCTGTGGGTAAATGTGATGGTACATATTGGGAAAGATTCTTATGAAACCTACATTTTTCCTATCAGTGAAAGACTCAAACGTAGCCAAAAAATCAAATATGATTTAGATATTTCCTGATTCTCTACAGTTTATAAAATAATTAAACAACACCTATAACATGCTTCTAACCCCTGTATCTTTAGACCAAAGACCACAAAAATGAAAAAATCAAAAGAAAGAATAAACAATATTTTAGTGACATCCCAAACAACAAAACTCAAGCAGAATAATGTTAGCCCAGTCTTTCTTACTGCTACCTTAAATAACAAAGTTACATTGTATTGGCCCCTTAAGGAAAAAATAAAAATGACTCTTTTGCTCTCCTTTTCCTTTCTTTGAATGGCATTTAGTTTGTGGTTGTGCAGGGGTTTTTTCAGTGTTTATATGTTTACACTGGTGAGGGCTATTTCCCTTTTGTGGGGTTTTATCAGTTATTATAGGTTTAAACCTAAAACCAGACAGCCTAATTATAATTAAACAGACCTCAAATATGTTCATACATAGCATAGTGTCCTATACTTTGAAGGTTTTATGTTGCCTGTCCATCCACCACCTGCCGCCACATCCTCTGTGGCCTGCTGTGCACTTCATAAGACTGCTTTGATGCACCTAGAAGGAATGCTTTGCTGTCTGGAGCTTGCCTTGAACCCTCCAAATCCAGCTTTGCTGCTCAAGCCAGTTAAAGACAGTTCACCGTAAAAGTACCAATGCTGCATTCTTGCAGGACTTGAAGTTACCAAATATTCTACGCCAAAACTGCACTGAGAATTCAAAACCAATCAATCTATATACCTGGCCACTGAAAAACAGGAGATGAGATACTTTCAATGATAACTATAAAAAATTGCGCTTTGAGATGATCCTCACAAAAGAACATTGGTGCCATTAGGAGGTACGACACCAAGGAAGAAGTCTATTCACTTTGGCTCACTTGAGGGCTTGTCCCTTCTTCCTTCATTTTTTCGCAAAGAATCATCTCAATAAATAAACATTAATTAAAGTAGCTTCCCCAACCCTGGCTTCAGCTCAGGATATGCTACCCGAAATTGAGACAGATTGCCCCCAAGTTCCAGGACACAATGTTCTGCGCAAGACTGAGATGGAGGACTCTGAAATAATAAATAGAGCAGTACCAAATAAGCAGATTAATGAAGAATCATCTACATTGACTTTTCCCTTGGATTACACTCTCCCAGATCTGGAGGTTGTGATGCTTCAACCCTTATCAAATACATTACCTAGTACCAACAGAGGCACCCTGGAGATGTTTAACATCTCACTAAGCAATAATCCACTAAAAGACCATGACCTCTCGGTTACTCAGACGCATGCTTGAAGGGTAGCTTTATCTCCATGCCCAGCTCTCAGAATCCATTCTTAACTTGTTGGAGAAAACAACATGAAACACAGATCATAGTTTGAGTATTGTCTCCCTTATCGTAAAACCCCTCTTTCGCCCCACGGCCATATGTTCACATATTGGTGGTGAAAAAACAGTTTCCACTATCAAGTCCTCTCTCAGATTCTGTCCAGAGCCTTTGTTTTACACTTCTAGTTCTAGAGACCTTACAGGAAAAAATCAATGTGACACCGCAAGCAGGTCTACAATATTCCAAGAGGTTTCATTAAGATTCTTCTGCAGGATAAGAATATTGAAACCATTTGCTCCCTAAGAAAACATTTCTCAGAGACTAAATCTACTATCCTAGTTAGAAAATGGAAGGCCATCCAGCTACCAATTTTTTTTTACAAACAGATGGCTTGATCAAGTAAAGGATAAAGAAAAAAAGGATACGTCAAAGATCAAGAAAGCATAAAATGGAGAATATTAAAGATGCTTAAAAGGAGCAGCAGATTTAAGCCAGCTATCGCGGATATTAATGAGTCATAAAATGGCAACTCCTGTCCGTACATTAAACGTTTAATAATAATTCTCAGTCGCTCTTTCTGTAAGTAAAAAAACAATTTGCTTACAAGAAGCAGCAATTCCCTAGAACCTCCTACTAATATAAACCTGAACCCATTAGTACCAGTTTTTTCAAGTCAACTACTTAGTGGAGCAGGATTACACTTCTACGAGTTTAAAATACCACCTGCAAAATCAATTATCCCATTTTAAGCCTCACCTATGCTTCAGCAGGAGGAGGCACCAATCAATGTATTCATATTAGAGATGACTTCGGAGATAGAAGTGTAACTCTAAACAGCTCAGGTAGGCTCCAACAGACCCAACCTCCATTAAAGAACTTGAGCTGTACTAATACACAGCTGGAATATTTACTGGAAACCCCCACTTACAACAGTTTCAACAGCTCTCTCTGGAGTTTGTAATTTTACAGCAACAATCATTCTACAACACAGATACTTTTTTCACTGTAGGGGATGTTAACGTAACTCCAATACGTTTACAAGTTTATTTATTTATTTATGGCAATTAATTAAAACCTTTGCCTAAAACATCAAATTAAAAGAAATTGATTAGAATGTATATTGAAAGAACACTACGCACACTAGAGTGATTTATTTGCTTCAGACTTTGCCAAAGTTTTTCTACGGAATTCATGAATTGTACAAAGTGAGCGCTCAAGCGACTGGTAGTGACTTGAATGGAGGCTACTGCTGCATCCCTGCACAAGCGAACCCCCTTCTAGTTGACCAGTTCTTTTAACCAAGCTCTTCTCGCTGATGCCAATGACGTAAGTAAAGTTATTTCCAACAAAGAAGTCCAACTGTGAAATACAATATTAATTTGGACCGTCGTGAGGTAAACCATGTATCCGAAATATATTTCTGCACAGGGAAAGTCAATAATCGTGTACTCTAGTTCAAACTGAAGTTTGGCGACTCTACCCTCCAGAATTATCCCAGAGTGGAAATTTGAGTACAAAAATGGGGTTGACCTCTCAGCCTGGTCATGGCTCCCTGCATTCTGGATGAGGGCAAATCTTCAGTTGCTGCTTTACTTCATTTTATCCAACATCTCTGGGTTCTTTCCTGGAAAGGTGGTGGTCTTTTCACAGAGGAACGGGAAAATTACATCACTGCTAAAATTCTGAATACGAATAGTATTTGTCTGCAAGAGGCTTGTCAGCAAATAACTTCACATGGATAATTACTCTTCAATTGATTGATACACCCTCGAGAAACTCGAAAAGTGAAACGATTGCTTTCCTTCTCTGAGTGCAATACATTTGGAATTATACTATTCTAAAATATGTAAATGATTTTGTGCAGTGGCCCAATGATATCACAGGTTTTCTGTGGCACATAATTCATCCTGCTTGTTCTTTAATGTTTATGTACACCCAGGTTTTATCTATAATGCTGTGTTGTCCTCAGTTCTCAATGATATCTTTAATACTGTTGAAACAAAACCAGAACTCCGATTTCAATTGTTGGCGACTTCAACAACCCACCGGCACTCTTCCCAGAAAAAAGTAAAGCAGATGAGTGTGGGAACATGCTACTTGGAAGGTGTTTGGAGCTGGCTGTGTGGTGTTCAATAGACAAACGGAGGGAAAGTAACCTGCCAGGAAAATTATTCCACAAATTCAATAGGCTACTTATTCCTTGGTTGAAATGTACCATCTCTTTTCAAGGCTAACCGTCTTCAAAAATCCTTTAAGTGTTCAATCAGTGTTGGGTGTTAATCTCACAACTACCAGTGAAAAACTTTAAAATGGAACGCAGGAGATCCAGAGATTGAAATATCATGTGCACCGATTCATTGGTCTCCGAAAATTTGTGTCTCTTTCTATAAAGTGCTTTACTCAAGTATCATTATTTTTCAATAATAGTGAAAAATATTCTCAATAACAGTGAGAATGTTATATTTAAAAACCTTAAAATCTACATGAATAACTTTGTTGAGAGAATCAAACAACATGGTTCATTAATAAGGTAATACTTATCTTCCAATATTTTAAGAAACAAAGGTGATCACTGACTCGTATTGAAATAGTTATTATTGGAAAATACTATATCAATGCACATCACGATATATGCATGTGTAATGATGAACTCGCATCACCGTTGTTGAAATCACCCGATGTGACCTCCCCCTCAACCCTGAGTCAGAAGTACGTGGTCAAGCAGGCCCTGCAACCTATGCCCGTAGCAACATATTAACAGATCACAGGTGGGGTGATACGTAACCCTTAGACAAATGTGCAAACAGGAAAACCCAGATCGAGCCCACAGATGGCAGCAACACCACAATGGTCTCAGGAGATTGGCCGGCCCCCAATAAAACACGTTTTGCTAGAGAGACGCATGTTCCCAAAACACCATAAAGTCAGATGCCACACTAAGTTAGGAACACTCAGCCAATCAAAACACAGCATGCACCTATACCCAGTGATCACGTGCTCCCCATGTCGGATATCTGGACACGTAGCCACTAGCCCCACATTTAGTCCATGCAGGGTCAAGACCCACCTGTGCTTTCTTATCAAATGACCAGATTTATGACTCCATGACTAGGTTCAGATTCCTGTTCTAAAAAGAATGCACTAATCACTTTATTGCATTTTGGGAAATGTATAAAATGACGGCTAAATTTACTTTGAGACAGTCTTCAGACCCTGACTCTGTTGCCTGCTCTCCAGGCCGCTGCGTTTAATTAAACCAATGGTTCCTGTTTACCAAAAACCTCTTGTTTTTCATTTTTCAAGTTTAATTCATATTCGAGTAACATTTTGCTGAGCCAGATAGGAGAGACTGGTTCTTCTAGCCTGACTGCTGTCGAAGGAACAGGACCCCACCCACATGGATTCACATCTGCGCAGCAAGAACAGTGAGCAGAGGCCGCAATTGATTGGAAGTTGAGCTGAATCCTCGGGTCCGAGGTCAGTCCTGAGGCCACCGTCAGTGGATAAGAGACTACATCTGATCCTTGGTCCCAGCATTTGGCGTATGGCAAACTAGGAAGGAGATTACCTTTCTTTGATAGTCAGTACGCTAGGAAAGGTGAGAATTGTATTAGTCGCTTGAACAACTGGACATGACCCAGAGGGTACGCTTGTCTCTGGGTGTTATACAGCGCCACTTGACCACTGGGCGAGACACAGATGGTATGCATAGGCCCTGGGTATGAAATAGAGCCAGCATCTTGATCTTAATTTTTTAGTCTAAAGGAGTTTTCTTAATGCTATTCATTTCTTAATACTGGTAGTATTTGAAAGAAGTGAGAGCTGTTATTTGCTTGGACCACTGGGTGTGAATTTGGACCCTGGAGAGTAAGGTGCAGCTTGTGCTTGGCCAGGGAGGGCCTGTAGTGTTTGAGTTGCTTCTTCTTCTCTGCATTAATTGTTGCTATCTTTGTCCCCTGAGCCGATATTGACAGACTATCGGGCTCACTTATTTCCCTGTACTGTGCAGAGCCTCCCCTCGTCACTGAGCAGCATGTGCTAGGAGCGGGCTATGTTTTTTTGGCAAAGTCATTATTTTTTACTCTGTCACTTTTTTCTCTTCTATTTTCATTGTAGTTTTCAAATGATGCACTTTTTCTTGATGTTGTGGTGCTGATAAATTATTCCAACTATGTTTCATGTTGAATAGTATGTCTCTTTAATGTTTCTATTTGCGTATGAAGAAATTGCCACTTTTCATATTTGCTATTCCGCTGCTAAAAGTACAATTCACAATGTTTTTAACTAATCACTGCACTTTCATATAGGTTGATACTCTTCATATGCGTTGTTTTATATATTGTGAAAGTTGTTTGATGCATCTTTGTCCTAAAGCTAAGCTCGCAGTGAAGTAGTTTTTGCTGGCATTATCCCTTGTACATATTGTCACAATGATCCGAGTAGAATTTAGGATTGTCTACAAGCCTGAGCAGTTAAAAGTGTACTAGTCCCTTAAAAAGCTCCCAACCCATCATGGAGTCGCTGTTAAACCACATGCAAACAAGGTTCCCCATGCAGGCTAAAAAGCTAGATAAATTCTGCTGTGAATGGCACACACACACCAAGACGCATGCATTTTCCTGGCTGGAGGGGGGAACCTTCGACACCAACATAATAGAACACACAATGACATACATTCGAACCAAGTTCTGTTGTAGGGATTCTGCACATACACAGAGCTATGCACAGGATAATAGGACCTCGGAATATAGTGGTGAGCCAACCATAAACCTTAGCACCTAAAACCCCAACCCAACTAGCTGTAGCGTCTCATTAGGAACAATGCTACCAATGATTAGACAACCCAGAACACGGTATCTCTCTCTCAGGACTCGCAGTAGCAAGAACACCCTTTCATAACTCACTCATACCTGTCCACAACACACGTAAGAAGAGACACTGTATAGTTTAAAATGTTTATTTCAACTACCGTGCTCTAAGATACAGTACACGTGCCAGTACTATCAGCATAATGCATAAGGATAATATAATCAGCATAGTTACAACTCCATAGAATACAAACGGGGAAAGCATTTCATAAAGCAGTGGATATAGGGCTAAATTACCTTACCACCCTCCCCGTGCTAGTAGCTAGTTTATTATAAAAACAGAAGACCTCTGGGCATTGTCGAGCGAACCCCCATACCTCAATATCTAGATGCAAGATTTACATCATCAGACACGCACAGCTCTTCTCTCTGGAAAGGTTTTTCTCCAATTGCGTCTAACCGTGAAATCACAATATTAAAAGCACACGAATTTCTCCAAGGCAGCTGTACTTAGTGTTATGTCTAAGTGCGAGGGACTGGCCAGATCAGCAAGAACAAGGGACGTTGTTTTTTGACCTTGTACATGTTGTGCAGACGTAAACCAAAGGGAACAGGAGAAAAGGTGAAAGACAGAAATGCAGACAGTTCTAAAATAACCGGGCAGAAGCAGATGCTGGCAAAACAAAGGCACAAAGTAACGTGTGCAAAAAAGCATCATGGCAGCCAGGCCTAAGCCAACGTAGCAAGGCAGACCAGGAGGCCACAAACCACACGACACCCTCCCCTGGGCAGTCCATCGGCCAAGACATAGGACGAAGACAGAGTTCAAATGGATGGAGCAGAACAGAAACGTCAGTTGTGGAGCAGTCCCCATGAAGGACAATGAATGGGGGAGGAAAAAAAATTGTAGAGAGAAAAAAAAAAAATCCAGCGAGGCAGTTCGCAGAAAGCGAAGGCCCTGTCAATCCATCAGAGTGTAAGTGCAGAAAAACGCCACACCTTCCAAGAGGACATCATTGGAATCATCGGAAAAAAGCGACGCCATCCAGTCCAATAAATCAAAGCTGCAGTCATGTTCCTCGCAAGAGGGAGCAGCGAACAGCATTGCGGGACAACTTGCGTGGTACTCAACATAACTTTGTTGTAGGAGATTCTGAGCTGCCGCCCAGATATCCCATTGTGCCAAAATCCCCAGAGCAGCCCCACGCGCCATATAGCCCGCACCAGAACAGTCCCGTTCATGGGCCTCTAAGGGACCCACCAACTGAACAAAATCTGGAACCGACAAAGACGTATTGGAGAGGCAATAATCCATGGTCCACGAGAAAGGACAGCGGATGCAAGACATCACAGGTTGCACGCAAGTGAAATACGCAGCTGAAAAGAAAGTGTATAGGACACACTCAGTGTCGCCAATGGCAGGATGCCGAAGCCAGCGAGGATGCGCTCACGGAGCATCTGGAGTTGACCTGGGTCGAGAAGGGCCCAAGGAGGTGCAGCCATTGCGTAGCAAACAGACCAATAGCAGTATACCAGCCACTAAGGCGAGGATCAACGGAAAGCCACCAAAGACGCTGGAAAAAATGGAATGAATAAAAGCCGGTATTACTCCAAAAATAGTCTGAAAAGAGGTCACAAGGCCAGAGCCCACAACTTTAAAAAAATGCACCAGACCTTCAGTGCGTGATGCATTAAAAACATGGTGAATCAGTTCACCGAAATGTTGTGGGAGGTTAGTGTTCAAAAGGGCCTGTATTTCACTGTGGGTACTCGCCACCTGGAGAATGAATGTCTCCCGGGTGGATGTGAGCATAACCTCATGGTTCAATAATAGCGCCTTTATTCTGCTCAATTTATTGAAATCCGCCTTCAGAATAGGAATGGAAGGCCAAACGGAACTATCTATGATGTCGTGCGGGGGAAGAAAAAGCACATTTTTGCAGCAGACAACCCTGTGTGAAACTGTAACAATATAGGGTATGCCGGCCAGCATGCCACAGCAGTCTTGGTTATTCAAAAGCAAATTGCTACCATTCGCAAGCACAGTAAAAGTAGGAGAAATAGCAGGAGCAGGAATACCCTTTAACACACAAGCAAGATTCGGAGCCGAAACGTTACAAGCTCCGTGCAATTTTATGTGTTTGCAAATAAGGGAATGACCCACAGTTGAATCACATGACTCCCCCGTGAGAAAAATGTCCTTCCCGTCTCTAAGGCATTTATACATGAAAGGCAGGGACCAAAGTTCATGCAGGAAGGCACTGCCCAAGGGATGGAAACGGCCCACAGGATAATGTTTCATGCACGAACTAAATTCAAACAAAGAAAAAGGCAAGGTGATAACCCCATGAACTAGCCACACGGCAGAATCCAATTCCGCACCAGAGAATGGTAAGGGCTCTATTTTCTCGATATGTAACAGAGTGTATGCTGCATCCTTCATGGACATGAACTGCTGTTTGTCAGTTAAATTAAAGGGCAGGAATAAGGCAGAGGTGTTCAAAAAATGCCAAGGAACTTTACCCAACTTAAGCGTTTGCAAAGTCCATGCAAACTGCATAACTGAACGCAATTGATTCTGACCATGATATAACACCGAAACATCATCTAGTACAATATCAACAACAGAGGACACAATATTCTCTAATGTGTAAATGCGGGAAGACAGGGTATTAATACTATTGTCAACAACAGCAAGCACCTTTTCCAAATTTGCTTGATCTATTTCCTGTAGACGGGAAGCAGCTTCAATTTGCGAAAGCTTCCAGAGTTCATTATAAATTTCATAAATGAATCTCTTAGGTCGTGGACCACAAGGTCCCAAAATAAAGTCGGACAGATCAATGTTGCCTGATAGGAGTGATAAATGCTGTTTAACAGAATCTAGGGAAGAGTGCTGCAACCACTGTTTACATAATTTACCACCAGAATATGTTGTTACAGTACGAGAGTCAGAAAACCTTGGATCTGGCCTATCCTGTTTGTAACCAGGAACAGAGTCATGAAAACGCAGTTGGCAGGCATTAGATGCTATCGGCCAAGCCAACCAGGGTGACTGAACAAGCGTAGAGACATTAAACGAATTGTTCTGAAACAGAGCTTGCAAAATTGTAAGGGACACATTGAAAGGCATGCACCTACCATGCTTTGGAGCCCCAGATTGATTTCAAGTCAACAGTGTCCTTCCAGTACTCATAACCACCCACAGCTAAGGCGCTCAAAAAAGAACCCGAATATAGCAATTTGGTGTGGGTCAACATGATTTTCTGGGTGGATGGAGTGTTTAATTTAAAATAATAGGACCCAGGGTTCGATCTATCAAAGTCTGTGAAGTAAGTAAATTTATTTCTAAGAGTCTGGGAGCTACCTGGCAAAGGGGTTGGACAATGCTCCCATTGGGTGTAGTTAAAAGGACCACGCAGTGCACTTGGTTTATGGACAAAGTGGTTGCCCCAATGCTGGTAACAATACAAATCGGCATAACTTGCAGAATTCATGTACAAATCTTCAGCATTAAAAGCAGCATAATATTTCAAATCAGTAAATAATGATTCAACTGCATGCACATCCCAATCGTCAGAATGAATATTACTTTTAATGACATCACCCATTGAAACACGGAGGACATTTGGTACATTAATAATCTCGGTTGGTCCATGAATTTGGAAATTTACCGCATCCCATATGATGCCATCAGCGACTGGAAAAGCTGAAATGTTCACAAATGTGTGGTCACGCTTCATGATGTGAGATGAAGAATGCGGAGCCAAAGTTCCAGCGACACAGTTCACTGCAGAGCGTTCTGGTAAATAGTGACCATTGATGAGGAGAAAAAACACCGAGACAAAGCCAATGGACATGAACAGAAAAATCAGGAATAGTACCAACCAGATGTATGTCCAAGGGGGAATCAAAAAATTGTCTCTGAGCCAGGATACAAAAATACTGCATTTGGATGGGACAAGTGATGAGGTGGAATCCGAGTCAAAGGAATAACGTGTTGGGCTCAGTGGCGTTGTTGGTAGGTGAGCCACCGACTCGTTGGCGGGGTAGGTATACTCAGTCTCCTCGTTGCAGGGGGAGTCCGGGTCGTCGAGTAAGCAATCAGGCAAATCTACCATCTCGATAGCAACATCAGTGACCGTTCGGGCTAGAGGGCCACAAACATTTGTCCGGGAAATGACAGGACAAGAGACCGCTGGTGTAACACTATTCAGGATCGGCCAGATGTTGTAGCTTGACATTGTCCACTGAGATGTATCTGTTCTCTTTGCGACCAGGAAGCGGTGGTAAGATGACTGTACGAGTTCCCTTCAAGCCAAGGACTGGTACTGGTGCACGATAAGAGGGGCCAAATTCCTTTTTTATCTCCACCTTCTCTCGAACCAGATCTCCAATTTTCGGAAGCCAGCCGGCAACCGGAATCTGCAGCGCAGCGTCTGTGGCTGAAGGTAAATGTGCAATTGCAAGTTTGTCTCGGGCTTCTTGTAACTCCTGTAACATAGAAGAATGATTATCTACATCAAAGATGGTGGATTGCGCCGCCATGTCTAGACCATCAAGGTCGGGCACAAACATTCGTATGCCAAAGAGCATTTTGGATGGGGTCCGCCCACCCAGAGGTCTTCTAGGGAGATTATTAAGTGCACGTTGTACGTAATACAAGTGGGCCAGCCAGTTCCTGCCAGTATCTAAGACTCTAGCTGTCAAGGATTGCTTTAAGTCACGGTTCATTCGTTCAACAATCGAGTTGCCCTCAGGCCGATATGGAGACGAAAATTTCACCCGCACCCCCAGTGAACCCATTGCGTCCTTGTAAGCCTTAGAGGCGAACGCTGGACCTTGGTCAGAATGGAAGGTGCCACAGGCGAAAATTCCCACAAAGACACGCAAATCCCTCATGACATTTCGAGCGTCAGCACTCCGTTGTGGCCAAACCCAGATGAAATGTGTGCACGAATCAACTGCAACTAAGATGTATTTATATGCAGTGTCAGAAGAAAATGGACCGCAGTGATCCAGGTAAACACACCCAAAAGGTCTGTTAGAAATGCAGAGCGGGGTCTGTGGTGGCCGTGTGACCGTGGAAGGCTTAATCTGCTGACAAACGTCACAGGAAAGCACTTAAGTACGGGTTTGTTTGTATAAACCACGCCACCAGTAACGCTGCTGCAAGTTGGAAACCGTCGCAGACACGCCAGCATGAGCCGAAGCCATGCCTTCGTGTTCGGCTGTTATCAAGGAAAGTCTGCGGTCCGCGTTGGGAATCAGCCAATCACCAACGTCTGGAATTCTTACGTAAGGAGCCTGTTCGGGACCTAATTGATAAGAGTATTTGGAAGGGAAACCCCTAGGGTAATTTACACCTTCCTTCGTCGCAGCAATAGCTGCTAAAATATCAGTATCTATTTTAGACATGGATCTTGTAACTGCTGCGACTGAGCACGTGGCTACTGCTGATTTGGCAGCTTCGTCCACCAAACCGTTACCAACAGCGTGTGCGCCCACACGCTGGTGGCCAAGAGTGTGAATCACCTGCGTGAGTGGCAGACGTTGTTTCAAATCTGCCACTTGAACCCAAAGCATTTTATGCTTAATTGTGCTACCTTTGGCGTCTCTGTAGTCGTTTTGCGACCAAAAGAACAGATTGTCATTGTTAGACTGAACACAGTAGTAAGAATCGCACACAATTAGAGTGGTCACATCCGGATTAGCGAACTCAAGTGCGAGCACCAATGCGTGCAGCTCGTCCAATTGTGCAGTACTGTCTCCTAGTGCCTGAGTATGCACTACAGTTGATTTGAACTTACCGTTCACCATGGTACCCGCAACAATAGCACACGCTGCTGAATAAGCATGCTTGGAACCCGTGGCCGGGTGTGCCGAACCATCGGTATAGATAATACTTTCGTATTCCTCAAGCGGTAGCAAGGACAGAGGAGGAGGATGAACAAATTCATATTGTAAAAACTCCTGAGTCTGAAGAGAAGAATCAAAGATAAAAGTGAGATCCGGAGACGTCAAAGATGTTGCCCATTGTATCCAACGGGGGTGCAAAGCTTTAGAGTTTGGAACACTTGCTTTTGTCACTGCCTCCAGGGCAGGATATGGTGTTAACACCAGAATGCGTTTTCCCTGTGCCAGTGCGCGTTCCTTTAGAATCGCCATTTGCACTGCAGTCAAAACTTTCTCCACAGATGAAAAGCGCATTTCTGCGGAAGTGTAAAGATGTGACTTGTATGCGATCGGTACTGTGTCACCTTTGTTAAAGGTTAAGTATGTGAAACCCACTGCCCCTGGAATGATCCTAATCACCAGGTTTGTGTGGTTGTCACGCGTCAACAAGAATTTAGATTCAAGTAGGTCTGCCTTCAAAGACTGCAGTATGGAGGAATGCTCCGGAAGCCAGCATGACTTCGAAAAGTTAGGTTGTATCAAGGCATACAGTGGCTTGATACGCTGGGCATATTCGGGAATATAAGTACGCCCGAAGTTTAGAAAACCCAGTAAAGACTGAAGTTTCTTCAGAGTGGTTGGAGGGCACAGAAGTGCACATTTCTCCAGGAAATGGGGGACTAAGCCCTTACCTTCATTGTTGAGCTCATAGCCCAAAAACAAAACGGTAAATTCAGCAATGTGAGATTTGGCAAAGTTAAACTTGTAACCTAAAACCGCAAATTCTAGAATAATGCGGTCCACTCGGGAAAGATGCGGGTATAATTTGTCGTCTGTCAGATAGATATCATCGACGTACGAACATGCATCTGGGTCTATGCTGTCTAACAAAGAGACAACACGGGCAGCGAATACGCCTGGACTGTTCTTGTAGCCCATAGGTAAACGCTGGAATTTGAATAATTTCCCACCGGAGGTAAAAGCGCTCCATTGGCTACTCTCCGGGGCTAAGTTGTGCGTGTAGAATCCATTGGATAGGTCAAGTGTAGTTTTATATTTTTTACGAACAAGACTGTCTACAAGCGCAGAACTGTGTGTGTTTTGCACCGCAAAGGTCCGACAATGAGAGTTCAAATGTCAGTAATCCAAAACTATGTGGTACGATCCATCGGGTTTAGAAACCACGAAAAGGGGATTATTCATTGGTGACAAGCATGTTTCAATTACTCCCTGATATTCTAACTGAGTCAGAATTTCAGAAACGGGGCCTTTTGCTTCCCGTTTGATGGGATATTGGGGTTGTGGCTGTGGCAACGACCGCAAAGAAATATCATGGGGGGGAGAGTCTTCATCCCAGCCCACGTGGTTGCGGTATAATGCTGGAGCCAGGGACACAGCACACTCAGCTGCGAGAGCCTCCGCTTTGTCCTTGGGGACATGACGAGAAAAGCTCGGAAAGAGTACCTCCTCCCCTCTATGCGCAGCAAGTACGAATGGGAGCGGCCAATCCGCCTCTGCCAACAGAATGTCGTACGAAGAGGTCAGATTCTCCCAAAAAATCCCTTTAATAACACGCTGTATGTCACCTTCAATTCGAATGACAATATTATATAGTCTGTCAGGGGGTGCCACTCTGGTGTCTGCTGTCTCGACAGTAATGAACGTTTCAGTTGCTGTCGCCTCCACATGAGGACGTAGCGCCTCCCGCACTATGGTAACTTCCGCGGTGCTGTCTAGGAGCGTCACTGCCCACGTCCAATTCAGGAGTCTCGTTCTCACCGTCTGTGGCATACCTCGCTGTTACAGCTGCAACTTTCTTCTTCTGAAACTGTGGGCGAGAACGTTGAAATTCTTCTGATTTCCCTCGGACTTGTTGTCGAGATTGGTCTCGTCCCTGTGGAGCCTCTCGACCCCTGCCTCTATCCTGGCGATCTGCTCCACCAGCCTGTGAAGTTGTTGGTGCCTGTGAAGAACGAGGAGAACGCGAATCAGGGACTTGAAATCTCTCCGGAGATTTAATTCTCGCCCTATCACGCAAATCATAAGTGCGTTCAGAAGAGACGGAAACTGGGGATGCGCCTCGCGACCCCGGCTTCTTCTGTTGCTTACCCTGTTTTTTCAACCTCCAACTCTTTTTAGTAAAGAACGGTTTCTCATCTTTCTCAGATTGAGTTTTTGGCTGTTGTTGCGATTGTGTTTGCGGTTTAGCAAAAGGCTTAACTCCCAGGCTATTGCGGCCAATTGTTTTGTAAGCCTGTGCAATAATTTTCGGTAATTCGCGCGGCTTGTCTGGTTCTGGGATCATAGCCAAAGCATTAGCTACTTGAAAGTTAACTGCATCGCCCTTGACATTTGCAAGGATCAAATCAGCTACTACATCGAACACTCCCACCAGCCTCATCCCTAATTCCACAGCCGCTTCAGGGCCATGCTCATCCTGCACTCGTTTAATTACAGAGGGGAGAACCGTCATGAAAGGAGTGCCGAAACACTTCGCATATACTGCTGCGAATCCCTTACCCCAGTTGTTGCATTCTGCCAACTCGGGGATCAAGTCTTTGGCAAACTAATCGTCAGAATCCTGTGTTTTTCCACAGGAGAAGTATTTGGAAAAACTGCCTCCAGCTGGTCAAATTTTTCTGCAAGCCAATAAGGAAAATCATCCTTATTTTGTGGGCGCTTGCCCATCACCGAATTAACCATGACTGGACTTATGGTTACACCGCCTGCTCCAGCTGGATGGGCTGCAACTCCAGGCGGGGCTCCTGGATGTTGCCTGTAACAAACTGTACTAAAGCTCTATGCACACGTATCAAAGACGAATGCAAATTACGCAGTTCACCGACTGCAATCGTCATATAACGCAGATGTGGGGTGTACCCGGCCAAAACAGGCCAAGTGGCCCCTTCAATTGATAAGAGGCCTAAACGAACCGCGGTAACCGGTTTGGGGAGGGCGCCATCAAACCAAACACAGTGTTGCCATGCCGTGAGCGGTACTTCAACATTCCTATACGGTCTATAGTGATTAGGAACAGCGGTGGCTGTATATTCATGGAACAAATTATCAGTCCCATCCACCGCCGGAAAGGTGACCCAAGAGTAAAACACCTCAAAGTGGCAAGCGGGATCCGCTTGTGCCACAAAGATCAGATCGACACCCGCGTCAGGCACTCCATACACTGTTAAGTGTGCCCGGAGCGCTGCGCGACTATGTGCCGCAATTTGGACAGCCATTTTAGGCTAAAAATATCCGACAACCTAATATGAGGCAGCACAATATAGGGTTTTATTTAAAAACCTTTTAACAACTTCATGCTTGAAAGAACCTATAAAAACGTCAATATAGGAGGTATCACCCTCACACACGCTTCCGGAAGCGTCTGCGAAGGGTGTTGTGGACAAGCACAAGTACTACTCAAGCGTCTCGCAGATAGGCAGCCCACTCGTTGGTTGCGCCATGTTGTAGGGATTCTGCACATACACAGAGCTATGCACAGGATAATAGGACCTCGGAATATAGTGGTGAGCCAACCATAAACCTTAGCACCTAAAACCCCAACCCGACTAGCTGTAGCGTCTCATTAGCAACAATGCTACCAATGATTAGACAACCCAGAACATGGTATCTCTCTCTCAGGACTCGCAGTAGCAAGAACACCCTTTCATAACTCACTCATACCTGTCCACAACGCGCGTAAGAAGAGACACTGTATAGTTTAAAATGTTTATTTCAACTACCGTGCTCTAAGATACAGTACACGTGCCAGTACTATCAGCATAATGCATAAGGATAATATAATAAGCATAGTTACAACTCCATAGAATACAAACGGGAAAGCATTTCATAAAGCAGTGGATATAGGGCTAAATGACCTTACCACCCTCCCGTGCTAGTAGCTAGTTTATTATAAAAACAGAAGACCTCTGGGCATTGTCAAGCGAACCCCCATACCTCAATATCTAGATGCAAGATTTACATCATCAGACACGCACAGCTCTTCTCTCTGGAAAGGTTTTTCTCCAAGTGCCTCTAACCGTGAAATCACAATATTAAAAGCACACGAATTTCTCCAAGGCAGCTGTACTTAGTGTTATGTCTAAGTGCGAGGGACTGGCCAGATCAGCAAGAACAAGGGACGTTGTTTTTCGACCTTCTACATGTTGTGCAGACGTAACCCAAAGGGAACAGGAGAAAAGGTGAAAGACAGAAATGCAGACAGTTCTAAAATAACCGGGCAGAAGCAGAGGCTGGCAAAACAATGGCACAAAGTAACGTGCGCAAAAAAGCATCATGGCAGCCAGGCCTAAGCCAACGTAGCAAGGCAGACCAGGAGGCCACAAACCACATGACAATACGTAGGGCAGAAGAAGGCTAGAAGAGAGGCACTGTTAGAACTTTGGCCCAACTTCGAGTTGGTCCAGACCTTTACTTCTACCCCAGAGCCCGCAAGCAAGGCGTCCACACCTCCCCCACCATACACAGACACAGAGGTGCTTTCTCTAATGCCTGCCATCCCTGTCATTCCTGCAATGGGTTACACCAATCTGCCAGTCAAGGGGGCCGAAGGTCCCTCCACCAGGCAGCAAGCCACTAGATCTAGGGCAGGGAGGTTGCCAGATCAGCAAACCCATGCAATTTCAGCCTCATCCCAGTTCGGTGCCAGAATTCTCCGAAACTCGACCCCCATCTGCCGCGTTTAGCCCACAAAACATACACTCTATGAGCAGCTGGCGACTTTATTGCGGGTCTAAACACTGACACAACTAGCGATAGTGAGGAAGGGGACACCAGTCCCCGAGGAGCCGACAGCGAGGGTGAGGATGCAAAAATAGTCACGCCAGAAACTGACAGGACACCCAAAGGCACACACCTACTACTATCTGCCCCAGGCTGCTCTGAGGAGGACCCCATGGTCACGATGCTGATAAATGGATACCTCATCACTTTCTACTAGACATGGGAGCAACTAGGTTATGCCTATGGGAGGGGGCAGTCCCCCTATTAAAGAGCACTGCCACGATACAAGGGGTCTTAGGCACGGTGGCTGGAATTCCCTTTACAGAACCACTTGGGCTGGAGATGGGGGGAAAAGAGTGAAGGAACAATTGTTGTACTTTCCCCTTTCCCGGCCAATATCTTGGGTCGGGACCCAATGACCAAACTAAAAATGGAAATCCAGTTTGCTGAGAATGGGGCTATAGCCTGCTCCTCCCCTAGAGTTCCCCCCATGGGGCACCAACTAGCAATACACTCCCACACTTCATGGACGCCAGCCAGGGAGGCCGCGGCCAGGAGGACCTCCTTCAAAGGGGCGGTCCTGAAGTATACGGGAAACCTCCTTGAGCTATGTGAAATAGCCCAGTGGTGGGCATGCCTAGCACACCACCTCTTAGTGAAAACTGCAAAAAGGTCAAAAACGTTGTTAGCCAGTAAGATACACAAGGTGCAAGAGAACCAGGACCCCGACTTATGCAAGCCTGTTGAGTCCCCCAAGGCTAGGTGTGGAGCAGGCCCAAGGCGCATAGGGACAATAGCGATGAAAAATAGAATGCGCGTACCCCTGGGATTATCGAGCTCAGCCTCTGTCACCACTCTGGCACCTCCCCGAGTGAGGAAGTAGCGCAGGCCAGGTAGCCCGTCACTATGGATTGCATCCCCCATGTTCGAAGCCCCCTACCTGCTGCTGAATACGGTGCCCAAGCGAGTGACCATTGGAGGGCACTCGGCACACTCAGCAGATGATACACCACCCCAGGGAAGTGCCCCCACTGGCCACATGGGGAGAGACCCAGAGCCAAAAAAGGGCTGGCCACCACATGCAACCCCCACGTAATGGCCCACTAGGAAGGGCCAAAACCAGGAGCAAACCTGGAAAAACTCCACTAGACTGGGCCCCCACAGACTGAGTAAAACCAGCCCCAAGCTGGGTGCATTGGCCACAAGCATACAAAGGGAACCAGTCTTAAACAGGACTACCCCATTTAACCTAAGAAGGTTTTGGCCCAGTTATGGCATATCATGAGCAAAGATCGATAGACCTGGTCCAGTTCCTGCAAAATCCCATTCCACAAAACCAAGCACAGATCAACCCGAGCGCACAGCTAATTCAGCCACAAGGAAATCAGTTGGCAAACACACTACTGCAACAAGGACCAGGAGGTTGGCCAAACACATGGCAACCGAGGCAGGCAACCCAGACCAGAAAGCACCGGGGCCACAGCACAGAGGGGTGACTGTCTGGGGAAACAATGCCTTCACGCAATCACCCAATCTATTATGCAGTAAATCCAAACTCCCAATATGACGGGTCCACTTCACACAAACTCCAGGAAATTAACCACAACAATCAGGACTAGTGACACAGCATTAGGATAAAACTCAAGCCTTTACTTGCGGTCAGGAAAAACTCAGGGCTGCAGTATGTTGGGTTGATCAGTAATCGGCACAAAAAAACGCCATTTGGGTGCCCACAGGGGCCTAGGTCCCCCAGGGCGGGACTGGCTGGCCCCGCTCTCGGGGGGTAGGGCAGTATAATGAGGCAGCAGGGTGACTCCCCATCCAGTACATAAAAAGGAGGCACCCAGCCCTTTCACCCAAGACCCTAGGGTGATCCCCAGATCAAAGGGACCCCATTCTCCAATATTTTGTAGGCCTCTAGCTTGTGGAGGCACCCTTTCAGTTCCAAAACGACGCGACGCTCAGGTGCAGAAAGTCAGGTTTTCCGTGCACTTGGGATGATGGTGTCTCCCATAGAACTCCGTAGTCCATGCACGAATAGGCAACAATATGGCACTAAGTCAGTAGAGAGATTCACCAGGGCAATCACCCATCTCAGTTTGTTACTCACAGTACGACAAGTCCCAGCTGCGCACCTGACTCCTGTAGTAAGATACGTATTTGGCCTCCTCCTCTCCCCTAGTGCTTCCAGACATCCAAAGTCTGCTCATGGGATCATGTCTCTCCAAAACAGCGAGATTAGAGTGTCACCGAGTAAGAAGTCCCTGATCCCTGCCGATGGCGGCAGACCCAAATAATCCTGGATCTGAAGGAGAGAGAGGCACCACACTGGGAGGGAAAGGGGTTCTGTAGATAACCATTGCAGCCCCACACAAGGTGCATGGATACGCTCATCAGTGCACCCAGATTGTCGAAGCAAATAACACAGGGCCTCACAAACATCGTCCAAGGTAGCAATGGGCCCGATCCCAGTCATTGCCACATCCGAACCACATGGGGGCCGCAGAGCATCTTCTTAACCTCCACCAGTATGCCAAAATAAAACCAACACTACATGAGACCATAGGAAGGCGCCCAATGACCTGCAGGAAGCAGCCCAAAAGTAGCCCAAAACCAAAGCTTCCAGAATTAGGGCGTGGTTAATGCACCCAACTCCATTAGGAAAACTTCATTACATGTCACATGCAGGGACCAGAGGGGCATACACGTGTCCTCAGGACACATTGAAATTACCCATAAACCCCAAAATTGCAACCCCCCCTTCCTTTCATGGCACATTACGCATGTTTAGGTCAAAAAGTACCATGTGCATAGATAAAATTACACACAAGCTAGGGAAAGTAGAGCATTATAGGGCTGATAACACCCATAAAAGGATAGTTAGGTAAAAGAAGCATCCACACAACCACAAAGATTTCCTCACTAAAACACTCACCTCCATCATGGTGAGGGGGCAGGACCAAATGACCCACAAATGAAATTCAGGCAATGTCCAGAAACTCACCGATTCCTAAAATGATTCCCAAACTGGGGCCCCTCATCCAGTACCTCACCAAAGATTGGGCAAAATGGATGCACAGAAAAGCCCCAAAAAAGACAGATACAGGAATTTCCGAGACCGAGTAATGATGCATGTTTCTCTTATCAGCTAACCTAAAACCAACAGGTCTTATCAAACAGGTCTAAAATCAAGCCGTAATTGCACGACTTTTACTGGAGCCCGTAACCATTCAGTAGCAACCGCCAAAGACCCAATGAGGCCCAAGGGTTCAAGCTAACAAAGACCACAGACTATTGTTTACGGACATTTTTTACAAGCATACTCCTTACACTGTTTGATTAGCTCGAGCGCTCCGTCCATCATCCCCTTTGGTATCGCTTTGTTCGCCCTAAGTTGGCAGGGTATGCCCAGACGTGGGTCCCTTGCTCACTTTGCCACTGGATTCAAGCTAGCCTGGCTGATGACGGCTGAATAGCCAGAAACCGGTCCCAGGATGCTTGTTTCCGGTCCAGGGAAGACATGGCTTGGCAGTTCGGGCTGGACTGTTCCCATGAGGCACAGGGTCAGACTGATTTGCATATGGCCATGTCTGAACTGGGGTGGTGGAGTGAGCTAAAGAATGATGATGGATTAAACCCAGATCAGTTGACTGGGGGTGAGTGTTTGATTAGCTCGAGCGCTCCGTCCATCATCCCCTTTGGTATCGCTTTACTCCTTACACTGTGCCAAGCAAAGACACCCCGGATGCCAGAAAGCTGCAGACAACCACTCCAGCCAACATCCCAAGAACTGAAATGTACCAAATGTTATGTATTATTGCATCTTTGGACACCATCTGCTTAGCATGGGTGTGACTGCATCCATCCATAGCAAGAAATCGGCCTAGTCACATGGAGTCTACCTTGACATTTCTGCAGTGCTTGCGTAGGGACCTCTCTCATCTCACTTACACTTACACTGAACCAAATGCTAGCACACCACACGCACTACACAGTGTACTCCTACACAACACATGCTACCAGCACATTACCAGTGTGGGCACCCAGACGTCGGCTAAGTCATGCTATGTCTGCTAGCTGATACCCCACACTGTGAGCAGACACACTTTACTTATCCCAAGAAATAGCTTCTGGGAAAGCAAAATGTCTCGTCCACCCGCACCTATGTAGGATTAGGGCCAAGATACAACCCAGTAGAGTAGAACCTCATAGAGTAGTGGTAAACATCACCTGGTATGAAAACAACCTCAAAGCACTACATCTTTTTTCCGAGCCTAGCGTCATTCAAACAGAACTAGACAGGATGCGAAGGTGAGGCACTATAGAGTGTGGACACTGTTTGGCCCCGAGATTTTCCAGAGAAGAGGTTCCTGTGGGTAGTAAGGCCACCTCACCAGTGCACAAACACGTCCCCTCCTGCCTCTGTCTGTGGTCTCAGGGTGGCTCTTAGCGTATCTGGAGCAGTATTCTTTATAACAAATGGACCCTAGACATGGAGTTTCAGTCAGGGCAATTCACCTTGATGATACCAGGGGAATTGAGTCTAGAAGGGAAGGGTTGAATGCCAGAATAGATACCCCATTTCAGAAATACTGGGAAACTGAGATAGATAGGTACAAATGGCTAGAAGCGAAGGGGCAACCCAGAATTGTCCAGAAACGTACGCTGTATTCTTTGTATTTCAGAGGCAAAGGAATGATCCCACTTGGCACCAACAAACATTGTGAAGCAATACTGCACATACCAGATATGCAATGGGACACCTCCGTGTTGATGGATACCTATTGGCAATGTGGGGAGCTTGCCTATACCCAGCTCATCCTCCGATAGTGGTGCCTCTGCACCCTCGTAACCAAACACACCCAACCCTGGTAATCCCTGGAGAAGATGTATCCGAGTTGTACCATCATTCGCTACAGAAGAAAACAACTCTATTGCATCAGGCTTGAGAAAAAAGAACTGCTGATTACTTTGGCTGGGCTCAGTACAAGGACATTCTGAAAGAATTCGGACAGTTTTCTGACACTCAAGTAAACACAGGAGAGTTCATACCCTTCTTCACCTTGCAAACAAATAACCAGGTGGGAGCTGCTTAAAATGATCAATAATACTGAGCTCGGCCTAAATGCTATCAAAGAAGAACTAAGAGCCATCCTCCTCGTGGTGATGCAACATCAGTATGTGTTGGACTTGATGACTGCGAAGGAGAGTGGGGTGTGTTTCAAAATCGGTGGTTCCTGCTAGACTTTCATCCCCGGAAATGACCTAGAAAACAGGACCTAGAAAACAGGACACTGACTCTTGCCATCCACTAACTGTATCGTCTACAAGCTGACATGCCTGTGATCTAGGTCCGAAGCAACTGACAGATCACAGGTGGGGTTACACGTAACCCTTAGAAAAAACCAGCGAACAGGAAACCCCAGATCGATCCCACCGATAGGCAGCGACACCACAATGGTCTCAGGAGATTGGCCCCCAATAAAACACGTTTGGATGGTGGGACGCACATTCCCAAAACACCATAAAGTCAGATGCTTCAATAAGTTAGGAACACTCAGCCAATCAGAACACAGCATGCACACTACACACAGTGATTAAGCGCTCCCCATGTTAGACATCTGAACACGTACCCACTAACCCCGCATTGGGTCAATTCAGGTTAAAGGCCCACCTGCACTTCTTATCAAATGACCAGATTTATGACTCTGTTTCTAGGCCCAGATTCCTGTTCTAAAAAGAGTACACAAATCACTTTATTGCATCTTGTGAAATGTATAAAATGATAGCTAAAACCAATGTACTTTGAGGCAGTCTTCAGACCCCAACTCTGTTGCCTGCTCTCCCGGCCACCACGTTTAATTAAACCAACTGTTCCTGTTTTTGCAACACGCCTCCTGTCTTTCATTTTTTTAAGGTAAGTTCATATTTGAGCAAGAAATTCAATAGATTGATCCTTAGACAACAATAACATTTTAGCAAAAACACATTAAGTTAATCAGGATTTTGAGGAAAATAGTTCTCCACAGTGACTCAAAAGTAAGATTCCCAGTGATATTAATTCCATAGTAGAAATGATACAATTAGCTATCTGATTTAAACACTGTAAGAAAGACTGAGCAACCTCCTTTGTAGCATGACAAGGACATTTTGAAATACTTACAAGATTGGGAGTCAACATTTGAGCTTTAGCTCGAAGAAAACAGGGCTTTTTGCAGATGTCCCCACACTTTTTGCCCTCATTTGGACTGCTACATACTGGTTTTCAACTGTGACAGTGCACTTAAGCCTGCTAACCAGGCTCCAGTGCCAGTGCAATCCCCGTAAAGCTGATGTGTGTAATTGGCAACCCAATAGACAAGGACTTTACCATCCCTAAAAGTCCCTAGTATATGGTATCAGTGATACCCAGGGCGTTGGTAATAAAGGGGTCCCCAGGGCTTGCAGCACTGTTTGTGCCACCCTAAGTGACCCAAGTTAACCACTGACAACAGGCCTGTCATTGCAGACAGCAGGAACAGTGTCAACTGCTGAATTTCGACTTTGCCATCACCATGTGTGACACAGTCAATGCACTGCTTTTAGTATATGCCAGTCACCCCTAAGGAAGGCCTCCTGAGCCCATAAGGTAGGATGCAGTATATTAAAGATATAGACATGTAAATGCAAGCTTATATGTCTCTGTTGCAAAGTCATCCTGGGCACCCCCGAACTTTTTTGATGACTGGTACTGGTGGTAACTGATTCTGACTGACCCTGGTCTCAGCCTACCCAGAAAACACCTACATACTCTAGGGTACACTATGGGTTAGGGTTCCCCTATGATTTTCATGGCCTCCCCATAAGGCCCTAGTACCTAATAGGGCAGGGGGATGGAAACTACCTTTAAGTCCCTAGTATATAATAGGTCATGGCAGTTTAGAGACCAGCAGCCCTTTCTGCACTTGCATGTGTGCACTGCTGAAGCCTGAGGTCAGTTTAAAAGCAACCCATTTTTGGAGAACTGCTTTTAAAATGCAAATTGTGACCAAACTCGACTTTGGTGTTTGTGGCACTTACAAATTGATAAAATAAAATGTTTGGGCATATTAGGTACCCTCAGGGTCTCCCCTAGGTGTCCCAGGGGTGGGGGGTCAGGTATTTATAAGGAGAACCCTTATAAAATGAGTTTTATATGCGCTAGGTTTAGTGAAATTGTACATTTCACTCCCCACATTGTTGTAAAGTGCTTGCCAAAATCGACTTTTGTGCTAGGAGAACTGTGGAATGAGGATCTGCAATATTTTTACATATTCAGAACCCCTAAAGTCCCCCCTATGTATCCCAGGGATGTGGGATCCTGTAGATATAGGCAGGGTCCTTATAAAATATGGGGCAGATTTACAAGGAACTGACGCATCTGCATAGATGCGTCAGTTTCCTTGCGCCAGCATCAAATGTCCTTGCGCCACCATGGATGCGCTGTATTTGCAATACAGTGCTCCATGGCGCAAGGATTAACAGATGCGTCAGAAATTTTGACGCATCTGTTGGCCCAAAAGTCACGCATTGCTGGAGTTGTGTCGCAAGCACGACGCAACTCCAGCAATGTATTTTGAGGCCTATACTTACTGTACTGCGTCACTCCTTACGCCTGCTTCAAGCAGGCGTAAGGTTTTGACACAGTGGCGTACTAAAAGTGGCACAGTGAAATCTTGTAGATTTCACTGCGTCACTTTTACTAGGCCTTCCTGCGTGGGAACGCCCACCCTGCATACATTATACCTGAGGCAGGTAAAATGTGACGCAGGGCTTTACAACGTGACGCATCTCCTTAGATGCGTCACGTTGCAAATAGGCTGCAGCGCAATGGCGGCTAAAGAAGGCGCAAGGGGCTTGTAAATCTGCCCCTATGTTTTTATAAGCATCGGTGATGGAAAAATGACTCAGGTCACTTTTCCCATTACAAATCCCATGCCACATAAGTTAACATGGCAAAAAGTTATTAACTAATTATTCCCGCTAGGAGAATCATATAAATGCCATTCAAAGACTTCCTAGAATTGTATTGATAAATCCAACAATATGGTATTGTTGAATTTCTCCTAAAGTGTACTGTAAAGAAGTTAGAAGACTTTTTTGTCTGTAAGCCAAAATTCAGCCTTCCAGTGGTCTATCCTGATTGGTTAGAGTTAGGTGGATTAGACACGCTCCTTTGATGAGGTGATAAATAGCCCCTGGAGTTAGCCAGCTATTCTGGGAGGGCAGAGTACTGCTACATAGGAATATTGGAGCAGGGGGAGGGGTCGTAAACCATATTTTTCAATGGAAGGAGGAAACAGGCAGAAGAAGTCAGTTTCAATTTAAACCTCTCCTCTTTGAATCCAGCCAGATGGTGGGATTAAGGAAGGAATGAGCGGAGGCAAGGGAAAGAGACTGTAGGGATTAACAATCCTGGGGTGTGTTTAGCCAGCTCTTCTCTCCCTGCTGGAAAATCAGCTATTATGAATTTTGGAAAAATTGCGCTCTCTGGGAAAAAATATTGCCACACTTTGGAGAATGTGGTTATACCCTAGGGTGTTGCCCTGTACCTCATTGGATAGGAGTGCCCTCCTGCTTGACCCAGGGAACTTGATATAAGTATCTGAGAGGGACAGAGCCTCTCAGATCTGCTGATTGAACCTTAAGAAAGAAAAAGGGTCCATGCTGAGGAGTTTTATTAGCACCAACCAGGACCTGCACTCTGAAGATTGCGCCTGCTGCAAATTGTGAACTACAGCACTGTATACCTACCTCGCTTCAAAAGGGCTAAAGGGTGGACTCCCTGCAAGCTACAGGTTAACAGAGCTCACCTGGAACATCACCACCAAGAATGCTCAGCCTGGATTACTTCCAGTGGATTTGTAAGGGTTTTGTCCAAGTGGATTGTGGGAACTGAAGTCCCACACTTTCAAGGACCATCTTGGAGCTTCCAGACCCTTGGTGTAAGTTTTGGACACTTTGGGACCCTTTGAGGAACTTCAGAAAGAAGTTCCAAAAGTTTGGAGAAGTTTGAAGCAACTTTGGAAAAAAACTCCATAAGTGAACCAACTCGACCTGGCCAGCCAAGCCGGCAACACCTAAACCGCAAGCCGGCCTGCCGTCCAGGTTCGTCCTGCTGAAAAGCTCAGGAGGACCGACTTCCAGAGTTTGACAGGGAGTAAGCTGAAACCCAAGCCAGCTAACCCTCACTGAAGCCAGCTTGGTGAAGAGCATTGAGGGACCCCTGAAGAAAAAGCTCCATAAAAGTTACTAAGTCTGAACGTAGGAAAGGTGACCGGGACCAACCACGAGAGCCAAAGTGCCAACATTCAACCGTGAGCCAGCCTGGATCCCGGGTTTGTCCCGCTGGAAAGCTCGGAGGTCGGACTTCCACAAGTTTGACCGGGAGCTCATTGCAAGGCAAGCAGGGGAAGCTTCACCGAATCTGGACTGGCTAAGAGCTTGGAGGGACCCCGGGAAGAATAGCTCCAGAAATGTTTCTAAGTCAGAATGTAAAAACTTTGACCAAGACCTACTGCGAGGGGTAGCCGAGCAGGGCTCAATCGCAGTCGGCTTGAAACTTTGACTTTGACCCGGTCTAGCTCGACCAGATGTCCCAATAGGTGCTATAGGTTTCTATGTGCTATATAGTGCTAAATCTTCCAAAATTCATATCACCGGTACCCTACATTAGATTTTCTTTGTTTTGGTGTCATTTTAAAGATAAAAATATTTTTTCTTTTTTATAAATTTCTGTAGGATTTTTATTGTGAGTTGTGTCTTATTTATTTACTGAATTGCAGGTTTTTAAATGCTTTACATACCTGTCTTTGAAGTTAAGCCTGCCTGCTCGCAGCCAAGCTACCAAGGGTTGAGCATGGGAATAATTTTCTAAGACCTGTACTGAGCTCTATATTGTGTTAGTGGCCTTTTGCCAGTGGCAGATCTACATTATCCGACTAATAACCCACTTTCCAACAGTGTCTTTATAGTGGTCTTTACCATTAACGTACACTATAAGTGATAGGCATTCCATACGATAACATGGGATAGCACCCGGGCAAACCACAGTGCCGCTAACTCCATTATGGCACCACCTAAATATGTCAAGTTTGGTGTCAATGTGCCTCTTAGCGCCTGACACGAATCTCGTGGAGGATGTGGTGGCTTGCACCCAGGTAACTACCTTAGAGGTTGTCCACTTCACTAGCCTTCCTGGGAGGAAGGAGGTGTGACCTCCTTCCTGCCCAGGCCTATGTTCCTGACTCCCGGGAGTGATCACACTACCTGGCAGGTGGTCAGAATCCTGCCTTGGTGGCAACCACCGCAAGCTGTCAGTCAGAGCACAGAGAAGCTGGGGCAACCAGGTGCATTTTATTAGAGCATAGGTGTTTTAAAGAGAAATCTTAATAAGCAATTGCCCATGCTATGGTTTCTGTGCATGGCTTCAGCACAGTGGAATAAGAGACAGGAATACAAAATTACCTGTCTGTCTCAACCCTTTTTCATAGCTGCCTCAGTCATGAAATTACTACAAAGAGCTGCAAACCTGAGTATCTGTTACCATTTAGATAAAATATCACACATCAAAAACACAAGAAAATGTGTGTTTGACACTGATGGTACATTTTCAAAGAGAATTTAATGCCCATGTCTTAACAAAAATGTTAGTGTCACTTTGTTATGTAAAACATTTTTTATAGTAATGCTGGCCCTTTGCGTTCCAGAATTGATTTTTTTTCTTGACTTTTATAGTCCCCACATGTTTCTACGACATGCACCATACTTTATGTGTATAGGCAGCCTAGGAATTAATTTTACATTGTCTATAACATCTACAATTTTTTAAAACAACAGGAGAGGGAGGGATACACACAGTGCACTCTTATTCCCCCTAGAATGCTACAAATAAACAACGAAAGAGTGAAAAAAATAGGGGAAAGGGAGGTAGCAGGAGAAGTCACTCTTGGTTAAAAGAACCCTCACTCACCAACCTAGTTGGTGATATGCTTCATCATTGGGTTCCCACCAGAGAGGCCGAATGCCTCCCTGGTGTGCTGCGACGCCTGACTACAGCGGAGCGAGATTTCGTGTTTTGTGGGGTGAATGTGCCAAATCAATGTGAGTGATTTTTTTAAAAAGAGTCGGAGCCTTCTCCAAAAAAACTTTAATGGTGGAGGGCCCGGCACTGGTTAAAAACAGGTGATGTGTGATCACTGGTTTAATTTGCCAGGACACATCCTAGTATGGTGAAAGTTTGTGGTCAACATGTTTCAGCCTCTCAATTCATTAGGTGAGGCATTCGTCAGGGCCAAGAACAACACACCACGGCGGTATGCACTCGCTAAGGTGCACCCTGACCTGTGGTGTTAGTAGAACCGCACACAACTCACGGTTCAGGAAAGAACTCCAGAGAATGTCTGAAGTTTATGTTGATCTGTGGAGATAAAAGCGCCAAGGCATCAAAGCAGAACACTTATTAAGTGAAGAATGGATGTTTGCTTTAGTGCCCGCATATTGCTCCGCAGTAGTGACTAAAATCGTGCTATGTAATAGCATGCTCCTCCAAGGTCCTCCGGAAGGGAATCCCTAGGTGCTGAGTGGGCGCATGGTGAAGGAACTGTGAGTACAAGACACGCATCCCCCTCGTCACTTCACCAACCTGTTATCATATCCCCAACCAATGTTTAACATTCTGTATCTCCGTCTCATTGCAGTGAGGTACTAGTAACCATCGCTCCCCACCAGGATCCATGTTGTAAAACTCACAGTAACTTTAAGTAAGGCCCAACCTTTTCTTACCAGTGTGTAATTTGGTGCTTTGGCCCAGCCCAACACAGTCATTTTATCATGTTCGACAACACTTTCTCTCCACCATACGCGTGACACGTTACACGCGGTTGTGAATAGATTATTCACAAACCCTTATTCTGGTCTAATTGATACCTGAATCACAGGCCTTTGCATGTTTCGCGCTACCTTTCTGTTTCAGCGCGACACTGGTAAAGGTTGTGTATACCTTGCCATTACTTCTGGTGATGGCAAATCATGACATAGGCACAATGAATTAAATGCCTGCTGAACCACGCGCTTTTTAATAAGAGGCGCGCCACACCTTGGAGGAGCATGCTATTACATAGCACGATTTTAGTCACTACTGCGGAGCAATATGCGGGCACTAAAGCAAACATCCATTCTTCACTTAATAAGTGTTCTGCTTTGATGCCTTGTCGCTTTTATCTCCACAGATCAACATAAACTTCAGACATTCTCTGGAGTTCTTTCCTGAACCGTGAGTTGTGTGCTGTTCTACTAACACCACAGGTCAGGGTGCACCTTAGCGAGTGCATACCGCCATGGTGTGTTGTTCTTGGTCCTGACGAATGCCTCACCTAATGAATTGAGAGGCTGAAACATGTTGACCACAAACTTTCACCATACTAGGATGTGTCCTGTGCAAATTAAACCAGTGATCACACATCCATCACCTGTTTTTAACCAGTGCCGGGCCCTCCACCATTAAAGTTTTTTTGGAGAAGGCTCCGACTCTTTTTAAAAAAATCACTTACATTGATTTGGCACATTCACCCCACAAAACACAAAATCCCGCTCCACTGTAGTCAGGCGTCGCAGCACACCAGGGAGGCATTCGGCCTCTCTGGTGGGAACCCAACGATGAAGCATGTCACCAACTAGATTGGTGAGTGAGGGTTCTTTTAACCAAGAGTGACTTCTCCTGCTACCTCCCTTTCCCCTATTTTTGCACTCTTTCGTTGTTTATTTATAACATCTACAATACATTGCCTATTAACTTACATTGTGAGGTAACCCATGCAATAGAGGCATCCCATCACCTTAAAAGAGTCCATTATAATTTCATTGAAGTTTGAGATGATTTGCCCCATCTTTTTCAAATATACCAGGAATACTTTTTTCCTTATAATTCATAGCTTCGTCATCACCCCCTTCATCACACAAAGACCTGATTACTTGTTCTCTCTGAAGCATCTGATCTGTTTTGGTGAAATATAAATTAACCAACCCAAATAAAAGAGCTAGAAAAGTCTTTCCTGGACCTCTGTTTGTGTTTAGATACGTTTGGGTATTGAGAGTAGATTTGAAGTTGTCAATGATGTCACTGTAAAAGCTAAGATGAGAAAAAAAACATTTGATAACACTTGTCCATGTAAGAATTATATTATACTTGCTCCCACATCCATTTCACACACCAATCTCGACTATCTTTAAGAAGAAGTAATATAAGGGTGATTGTAGGAGAGTAGGATCTGCCTCTTATGTTGCCCCCACTTTTTTTCTGATGTTAGCACTGGTTTCTGGCTATAGTCTGGCTGGGTCCCTGCCAATCAGGGCCCCAGCCTCTCTGTTCTCTCTAAACGACATGGAGTGCACTCTAGGTGCACTAGTGATTGGATACTGTGGTGCCTTATGAGTCCCTAGTATATGGTACCTTAGGTGCCAAGGGCATAGGTACTTCACAGGCCTACCAGGGGCTGCAGCATATATTATGCCACCCCTGGGAAGCAGTCTAAATCTGACACCACAGGCCTGCTACTGCAGCCTGGGTGAGGTGGTGTTAGCACCCCTCACTGAGATATAGGTTTCCTATATCTCTCCTGCACACACATATAAACCTATCAGTCACCCCTAAGGCAGGCCCTATCAATCCTGAGGGCAGGGTGCTTGGCTTCTATGTGAGGGGGTGCCTCTGCATGAGCAGGGCCCCTCTGCAGTTCTCAGAGTCCATTCTCTGGTGCTGTTTGTGGATGCGGTTAAACCATATACTATTTAAGTGCATTATATCCTCGCGGTAAATGCTAACTTTGGAATGGCTGCATCAAAACATGTCGTGTTTGGTGTCAAACATCTTGGAATACTACCCCCCGCCAATCTTGGCGGCGGGGGTAGCATTCCACCCTTCTAGAGGGATAAGACATGTACCTGCTGTGGAAACGCGGTAGAATCCTAAAGAGCCCTGGCATCACAAAATGGATGCCACCAGTCACAGACACTGGGCTGCCCTCCTGCTGATGACCGAAACTCACAGTGGAGGAAGCCCAACAATAGGCATCCTGTCACAGGGAGGTGTAACCACCTTCCAGACAGGGTTTAGTGTATTGGGGCTGGGTGGGTGCACTCTTAGAGTGCTTTGAAGTCCTGCACTGGGGGAGCAGAAGGCTCCTCTGTGCATATGCCAGTTCAAACCAGCTCAGGGGCTACCTGCCCCTGCTCTGGCGCGAAACTGGACAAAGGGAAGTGGGTGTAGCCACCCCTCCCTTGACCCTCCCATAGGTGGGGTCATAGAGCTAGTCCATCCCCTCTTTTTAGTATAAGAGGGGGAACCTTGCCATTGCAAAGCAGATAACCCCTGGACGACGCTCTACAGAAGAATCCTGGCCCTTCGACGTTCCACTACCTTTGGAAGACAGAAGAATCTCCCTTGGAGTCAAGGAGTGACTCCCTGCTTGGCAGGCACCAAAAACGACAACGACGGTCGCAAACTACGCCGCTCCCGCCGGAGTCCGAAGTCCCTGCAGCCCAAGAAGTGGATTTCCTGACCTCTCCCAGGCCATCGTGAGTCCCCAGCGAAGCTGAGGCAAGTGGACCCCACGAGTAACGAGGAACCGCGACCCCTGGGTACCGTGCACTATTGTCGAGTGCAACCCCTTCACAACGTTCTACGAACTTGTGCTTTGGACCACGTGTGGTCCCGACCTCCAGCAGGAATCCCTCCGAAGATCAGAGGCCTACACCGTCCCGAGTGACCGTGGGCCCCTGTTGAGTGATTCCGCCCGAGGTGTCTTCGCGATCCCTTGCCCGCTGGCTTGTGGGTCCCCAGAAGACTTCTTAAAGAAACCAAAGGGCTCCCCTGGTTGCTCCAGGCCTGCCCTGACTTACCCTCGCTGGGTGAGTCCCTCAGACCTTGCTGGTCTGCGCCATCGACTTTTCTTCATCTCCCCGAGACTTGCTGCTGCCAAGGCTTGTTGGCTCCTATCGAGTTGCCGACACCGCAGTCAGCTGCAGACGTCGAGGGACACACCGAATCCAGCTCCTGGTCGTCGTCGACGCCTCCTGGACCACGTGGCTGAAGAGTCAAGGCACCCGCAACTGACCTGAAGCGACCGACGACGGTGGGCATCCATCTTCCTTGCCCCGGGTCACTGCCAAGTGACTTTGAACACTGTCCCCTCTGCTTTCAGGTCATCCTTCTTCAGAATCCAGGCTTGGATTCCACCGGACACTTCTTCAGCTCCCGCAAGCAGCAAGTCTTCTTTGTTCGCCATTGAAAACGACGCCGCGACCCGACACCAAAGGACACCTGTGCACCCGGCTTCCCTGGGTGAGGTAACTCCAGCACTACGGTGCTCCTGTGGGTGTGGGCCCTAGAACTACTTACCCTGTAAGTGACTTGCTTGTAGGTTCTCCCGAAGTATCCTAAAACTCTTTATTTCCAACCGCGACTTGCCCCATTGAAGTTAACGGCGATTCGCGCCTGTGTATCCACACTGCACGCGTCCCCCGTGGGTCCTTTACTTACCTGCCTTGGGTGGTTTTGTGAGGCCCCAGCACTTCTGAAGGCCCTAGGCCTTGTCTCCCTGCAAGTCGTTGTTCCTAAGTCTCTTACTTAGTATATGGTCTGGTACGCCCCTAGGGCCCCAGCCATATTTTGTGCTTAACTTATTGTGAAACGTTGATTTGTGCATATGTTTGTCTTCTAATCTCATAAAGAGATTAGTAGAGAGTTATTTAGAAATAAATACATATATATTTGATATATATACCTGTGTGGTGTCTTTTCATTTGGTGATTCAAGAGATTATATGGTAAAACAAGCTGCTTTACATTCCTCCGAGACTTAGCCTGAAGGCTGCTCTCCACAGCTACCACTAGGATAGCTTTCTTTAAAAGGTTGTCTTAAACCTATCTACCATAAGAGTCGATTTGCCCTGGTGCAAGGTGTCCACTTTAATTAGTGAACAGCATATACCAGGCCAACTTCTCACATTGGTGGGCAGCGTGTGGGATTCCAGCTTGCCATTGTTTTACCAGAAAATCTCTATTTGAATTACTAACTGAAAACCATTATAGGTACTCAAGGTACATATAAAGTCAAGCTTAGTATCAATAAGTTCTACTGAACTTAGAGCTGTGTGCCAAGGGATAGCACACCCTTTCCACAGCTCAAGCTAGGATCAGTAGGCCACAAACTAGTGTAGGTAGTACAACACTGCACAACACTAGAATGTCCTTAAAGGGTGGACCCAGTGGATCCACTCAGCCTCAGTATAAGGACATGGCTTTCTCTGACTTGAGAGCCATGTGTGTTGACAGACACCTGAGGCTAGGACAGAGTCCCTCAACCCTGCACCTGATAGATCTGCTAACAGCAGATGACCTTAGATTGGCTCTAGGAGCTAAAGGGTTTGAATCAGTGGGTGGGTCAGTCATAGTATCTGGGTCAGATGATGAAAATCAGAATGACCAAGACTCTGTGATTGAAGGGCCAGGCTCCAAGGGGCCTGAAAAGGACAGAGGAATTCTCCCTAAGGGAACTGACAGAGAGGAGGAGAGGCACAGATCCCCTTCCAGGGAATCTGACCACTCTTATCACTCTGGCAGAGAATTTGTCCAGCAGAGGAGCTCATACTTTTCCTTAAGAGAGACCTCCTCTGAGAGAAGGTGCAAACTGCTCCAGTATGAGGAAGCCAGAGTGGCCCTCAGAACCAAGCAGTTGGCACTGGATAGGGAAGCCCTGGAGATCCAGAGAGCTTCTAGAAAAGAGGGGTTAGAACCCCCTGGTGGCAGCAACAGTGTCCCTAGAGGCAGAGAATATGTCCCTGACCATAGGAACCTGAGCAAGGTTGTTCCTCCCTACCAGAGTGGGGATGATATCCACAAGTGGATAACTGCTATGGAGAGGGCCTGTAGAGTACAGCAGGTCCCCCAAAAGCAGTGGGCAGCAATCTTGTGGCTCTCCTTTTCAGATAAAGGAAGAGACAAGCTCCTCACTGTTAGAGAGGAGGATGCTGATGATTATGAGGTCCTGAAGAGTGCACTGATAGATGGGTTTGGCTTAACCACTGAGCAGTACAGGTTAAAGTTCAGAGATACCCAGAAGGCACAGACTCAGGACTGGACTGACTTTGTTGATTGTGCAACCAAGGCTCTAGAGGGTTGGCTGGTTGGCAGTAGGGTTACTGATTTCAAGGGATTGTATAATCTGATGATGAGAGAACAGATCCTAAATAATTGCCAGAACCAGTTGTTGCATCAGTACCTGGTGGACTCTGATCTGACCTCTCCCCAAGAATTGGGAAAGAAGGCAGACAAATGGGTCAGAACCAGGGTGAGGCAGAAAACCCAGAACCAAGGGGGTGACACTAAGAAGCAAGATCCTAAAGGCCCTGAGAAAGGTGGGGATAAGTCAAAAGACCAGAAGTCTTCACAAGGGCCCCAAAAATCTGCATCTGGTGGGGAGTCACAGTCCAACAAGGGAAAAGGCCAAAGAAGCCCTGGTGCAAATTCTGTAAACAGAAAGGGCACTGGACTTCTGATTGTACCAAGTCCAAAGACCAAACCACCACCACTCCTGCCCCTAAGGCAACTGTGCCCCCTAGCTCAGCTACTGGTGGAGGTGGTACTCAGAATAAGGGTGTAGTAGGGTTGACCCTGGGTTCTGAAGTGGATTCTGACCTAGTCAGAGTGACCACTCAGGCAATGCTGATTTGTGAGGGAAACATTGATATGTCCTTCCTAGTAAGCCCCAGTAATCTGGGCAAGTACAAACAGCAGCCTTTGATAAATGGCAAACAGGCTTTGGCATTTAGGGACACAGGTGCTAGTGTCACCATGGTGGCAGAGGACCTAGTGGACCCTGGACAGATCATCCTGGGTGAAATGTACCAGGTGACCAATGCAAGCAATGTCCAGACCAACCATAGTCTGGCAGTTGTGAATTTCTCCTGGGGAGGGGTAACTGGCCTCAAGAAGGTTGTAGTCAGTGCAGACCTCCCTGTAGAATGTCTATTGGGCAATGATCTAGAGACTTCAGCCTGGTCTGAAGTAGAGTTATGGACTCATGCTGAGATGTTGGGCATCCCTGCAGAGGTATTTGCTGTGACCAGGTCACAAGCAAGAATGCATGACACTGAACCAGCTCTGGATCCTGGAACAATGGACCAGATGCTTCCCAAGAGGAGGAGCAGTAGGGTTAAGGCAGTGCCTTCCCCTCTGTCTCAGATCAAGGATTCACTTCCAGAGGGAGGTGAAGCAGAACCTGAAGAAGGAACTGCCCCAGAGGGACTTGAACCTGACCAGGTTGAGTTCTTGGGGGCAGGGGGCCCTTCCAGGGAAGATCTGAGCAAGGAGCAACAGTGCTGCCCCTCTCTTGAACCCCTCAGACAGCAGGCTGCTGCTGAGGCTGCTGGGAGTGCTAGTGGGTCCCATAAAGTTTATTGGGATGAGGGACTCCTATATTCTGAGGGTAGAGACCCAGCCCCTGGAGCCACCAGGAGGTTGGTAATACCTCAGAAGTTTAGGGGTTCCTCTTGACCTTAGCACATGATATCCCTTTGGCAGGACACTTGGGCCAAAACAAGACCTGGGACAGGCTTGTTCCACATTTTCATTGGCCACATATGTCAGAGGACACAAAGGAGTTTTGTCGCTCCTGTGTCACTTGCCAAGCCAGTGGTAAGGCAGGTGGCACAACAAAGGCCCCCTGATACCACTACCTGTGGTGGGGGTACCCTTTGAAAGGGTAGGGATTGACATTGTTGGTCCCCTTGACCCTCAGACTGCATCTGGGCACAGATTTATCCTGGTGGTAGTGGATCATGCCACCAGGTACCCAGAGGCAATTCCTCTGAGGACCACCACAGCACCTGTGGTGGCAAGAGCCCTCATTGGAGTTTTCTCCAGAGTGGGTTTTCCAAAGGAGGTCATTTCTGACAGAGGTACCAACTTCATGTCAGGATATCTGAAAGCAATGTGGAAGGAGTGTGGTGTAACTTATAAGTTCACCACCCCCTATCACCCACAATGCAATGGTTTAGTTGAACGCTTCAACAAGACCTTGAAAGGAATGATTAAGGGACTCCCAGAGAAGCTTAGGCGGAAATGGGACCTTCTTCTTCCTTGCCTTTTGTTTGCATACAGAGAGGTTCCACAGAAGGGGGTTGGCTACAGCCCATTTGAGCTTCTGTTTGGGCATCCTGTGAGAGGTCCACTATGTTTGGTAAAAGAGGGCTGGGAGTTACCTCTCAAGCCCCCAAACAAGATGTGATGGACTATGTACTTGGTCTCCGCTCCCGGATGGCAGAGTACATGAAAAAGGCAACCAAAAACCTGGAGGCCAGCCAAGAATTGCAAAAAGCTTGGCATGACCAAAGGCTGTGCTGACTGTATACCAGCCAGGACAGAAAGTGTGGGTGTTGGAGCCTGTGGCCCCAGCAGCCCTCCAGGACAAATGGAGTGGCCCCCATACAATAGTTGAACAGAAGGGAGAAGTCACCTATCTGGTGAATCTTGGAACTCCCAGGAGCCCCCTAAGGGTGCTTCATGTCAACAGATTAAAGCCATATGTTGACAGGGCTGACATGGGCTTGCTCATGGCAACTGATGAGGACCAGGAGGAGGAGAGTGACCCTCTCCCTGACCTGCTCTCTCAGAACCCTGATGATGGGTCAGTAGATGGTGTTGCTTTGGCAAGCAGCCTCACTGACCATCAGCAAACTGAGTGCAGACAAGTTCTGCAACAGTTTAGACATATGTTTAGCCTGACCCCTAGTCAGACTACCTGGTGCACCCATGAGGTGGACACTGGGGACAGTCTGCCTGTCAAGAATAAAATCTACAGGCAACCTGACCATGTCAGGGACTGTATCAGGACTGAAGTCCAGAAAATGTTGGAGTTAGGCGTGATTGAGCCTTCAGATAGCCCTTGGGCTAGCCCAGTAGTCCTGGTACCCAAGCCTCATACCCAGGGTGGTAAGAAAGAAATGAGGTTTTGTGTAGACTACAGAGGCCTCAATGCAGTCACTAGGACTGATGCCTATCCCATACCAAGGGCAGATGAGCTGATTGATACTTTGGCCTCAGCCAAGTATCTAAGCACATTTGACCTAACAGCTGGCTACTGGCAAATCAGATTAGCTGATGATGCAAAAGCCAAAACAGCATTTTCGACTCCCTGGTGGGCACTACCACTTTGTGGTGATGCCCTTTGGATTGAAAAATGCACCTGCCACTTTTCAGAGGTTGGTGAATAAAGTTCTGGCAGGGATGGAAACTTATTGCTCAGCTTATCTAGATGATATTGCTGTCTTTAGTTCCTCCTGGCAGGATCACCTGGTCCACCTCAGAAATGTTTTGGAGGCCCTGCAGAAAGCAGGCCTCACTATCAAGGCCACCAAGTGCCAGATAGGGCAGAGTCAGGTTGTGTACCTGGGCCACCTTGTAGGTGGAGGCCAGGTTCAGCCTTTGCAGAGCAAAATCCAAACCATACTGGAATGGGTTGCTCCAACCACCCAGACACAGGTGAGAGCCTTCTTAGGCCTGACTGGGTACTATAGGAGGTTTGTCAAGGGATATGGATCTATAGTGACCCCCTTGAATGATCTTACCTCTAAGAAAATGCCAAAAAAGGTTCAGTGGACAGCTAGCTGTCAAAAGGCATTTGAAGACCTAAAGCAGGCCATGTGCACTGCCCCCATCTTACAGAGTCCAGACTACACCAAAAAGTTCATTGTCCAAACAGATGCTTCTGAGCTGGGTGTGGGAGCTGTACTGTCTCAACTGAATGATGAAGGTCAAGACCAGCCAGTAGCTTTTATTAGCAGAAGGCTGACCCCTAGAGAGAAACGTTGGTCAGCTATAGAGAGGGAGGCCTTTGCTGTGGTTTGGGCCCTGAAGAAGCTGAGGCCATACTTGTTTGGCACTCACTTCATAGTTCAGACTGACCACAAGCCCCTCCTATGGCTAAAGCAGATGAAAGGTGAAAACCCAAAACTTTTGAGGTGGTCCATTTCCCTACAGGGGATGGACTATACAGTGGAACATAGGCCTGGGACCCAACATGCCAATGCAGATGGACTCTCAAGGTATTTCCACTTTGAACACGAAGACTCAACTGGTCAAGGTTAGTTTAGTGTCCCTACGTTTGGGGGGTTGTGTAGGAGAGTAGGATCTGCCTCTTATGTTGCCCCCACTTTTTTTCTGATGTTAGCACTGGTTTCTGGCTATAGTCTGGCTGGGTCCCTGCCAATCAGGGCCCCAGCCTCTCTGTTCTCTCTAAACGACATGGAGTGCACTCTAGGTGCACTAGTGATTGGATACTGTGGTGCCTTATGAGTCCCTAGTATATGGTACCTTAGGTGCCAAGGGCATAGGTACTTCACAGGCCTACCAGGGGCTGCAGCATATATTATGCCACCCCTGGGAAGCAGTCTAAATCTGACACCACAGGCCTGCTACTGCAGCCTGGGTGAGGTGGTGTTAGCACTCCTCACTGAGATATAGGTTTCCTATATCTCTCCTGCACACACATATAAACCTATCAGTCACCCCTAAGGCAGGCCCTATCAATCCTGAGGGCAGGGTGCTTGGCTTCTATGTGAGGGGGTGCCTCTGCATGAGCAGGGCCCCTCTGCAGTTCTCAGAGTCCATTCTCTGGTGCTGTTTGTGGATGCGGTTAAACCATATACTATTTAAGTGCATTATATCCTCGCGGTAAATGCTAACTTTGGAATGGCTGCATCAAAACATGTCGTGTTTGGTGTCAAACATCTTGGAATACTACCCCCCCGCCAATCTTGGCGGCGGGGGTAGCATTCCACCCTTCTAGAGGGATAAGACATGTACCTGCTGTGGAAACGCGGTAGAATCCTAAAGAGCCCTGGCATCACAAAATGGATGCCACCAGTCACAGACACTGGGCTGCCCTCCTGCTGATGACCGAAACTCGCAGTGGAGGAAGCCCAACAATAGGCATCCTGTCACAGGGAGGTGTAACCACCTTCCAGACAGGGTTTAGTGTATTGGGGCTGGGTGGGTGCACTCTTAGAGTGCTTTGAAGTCCTGCACTGGGGGAGCAGAAGGCTCCTCTGTGCATATGCCAGTTCAAACCAGCTCAGGGGCTACCTGCCCCTGCTCTGGCGTGAAACTGGACAAAGGGAAGTGGGTGTAGCCACCCCCTCCCTTGACCCTCCCATAGGTGGGGTCATAGAGCTAGTCCATCCCCTCTTTTTAGTATAAGAGGGGGAACCTTGCCATTGCAAAGCAGATAACCCCTGGACGACGCTCTACAGAAGAATCCTGGCCCTTCGACGTTCCACTACCTTTGGAAGACAGAAGAATCTCCCTTGGAGTCAAGGAGTGACTCCCTGCTTGGCAGGCACCAAAAACGACAACGACGGTCGCAAACTATGCCGCTCCCGCCGGAGTCCGAAGACCCTGCAGCCCAAGAAGTAGATTTCCTGACCTCTCCCAGGCCATCGTGAGTCCCCAGCGAAGCTGAGGCAAGTGGACCCCACGAGTAATGAGGAACCGCGACCCCTGGGTACCGTGCACTATTGTCGAGTGCAACCCCTTCACAATGTTCCACGAACTTGTGCTTTGGACCACGTATGGTCCTGACCTCCAGCAGGAATCCCTCCGAAGATCAGAGGCCTACACCGTCCCGAGTGACCGTGGGCCCCTGTTGAGTGATTCCGCCCAAGGTGTCTTTGCGATCCCTTGCCCGCTGGCTTGTGGGTCCCCAGAAGACTTCTTAAAGAAACCAAAGAGCTCCCCTGGTTGCTCCAGGCCTGCCCTGACTTACCCTCGCTGGGTGAGTCCCTCAGACTTTGCTGGTCTGTGCCATCGACTTTTCTTCATCTCCCCGAGACTTGCTGCTGCCAAGGCTTGTTGGCTCCTATCGAGTTGCCGACACCGCAGTCAGCTGCAGACGTCGAGGGACACACTGAATCCAGCTCCTGGTTGTCGTCGACGCCTCCTGGACCACGTGGCTGAAGAGTCAAGGCACCCGCAACCGACCTGAAGCGACCGACGACGGTGGGCATCCATCTTCCTTGCCCCGGGTCACTGCCAAGTGACTTTGAACACTGTCCCCTCTGCTTTCAGGTCATCCTTCTTCAGAATCCAGGCTTGGATTCCACCGGACACTTCTTCAGCTCCCGCAAGCAGCAAGTCTTCTTTGTTCGCCATTGAAAACGACGCCGCGACCCGACACCAAAGGACACCTGTGCACCCGGCTTCCCTGGGTGAGGTAACTCCAGCACTACGGTGCTCCTGTGGGTGTGGGCCCTAGAACTACTTACCCTGTAAGTGACTTGCTTGTAGGTTCTCCCGAAGTATCCTAAAACTCTTTATTTCCAACCGCGACTTGCCCCATTGAAGTTAACGGCGATTCGCGCCTGTGTATCCACACTGCACGCGTCCCCCGTGGGTCCTTTACTTACCTGCCTTGGGTGGTTTTGTGAGGCCCCAGCACTTCTGAAGGCCCTAGGCCTTGTCTCCCTGCAAGTCGTTGTCTCTAAGTCTCTTACTTAGTATATGGTCTGGTACGCCCCTAGGGCCCCAGCCATATTTTGTGCTTAACTTATTGTGAAACGTTGATTTGTGCATATGTTTGTCTTCTAATCTCATAAAGAGATTAGTAGAGAGTTATTTAGAAATAAATACATATATATTTGATATATATACCTGTGTGGTGTCTTTTCATTTGGTGATTCAAGAGATTATATGGTAAAACAAGCTGCTTTACATTCCTCCGAGACTTAGCCTGAAGGCTGCTCTCCACAGCTACCACTAGGATAGCTTTCTTTAAAAGGTTGTCTTAAACCTATCTACCATAAGAGTCGATTTGCCCTGGTGCAAGGTGTCCACTTTAATTAGTGAACAGCATATACCAGGCCAACTTCTCACAGTGATAGAGCAGGTGTTATAGGGAGACCTGAAAGCACATGTGGGCCCTTTTGAATGTAGCCATGAGCACTTTCATTGTACTGAAATTGACAACCAAAATGATAGGCAACTATGCTGGCATCACATCAGTAAAAATCAGGTGAAATAGGTTTTTTGCAAAATTGCATCACATTGAACCTATATACAATATCATAGGCACTATAAAGGTGAAACTTGGAGATGGAAAGTTTCTATTATTAAGGCTAGTGTTGGTGAATGTCCATCTTTGAAGGGTCACCCTAAACTTTTTGCTTTCCTGTTGGCTTTAGAATTCTGAGCACTTTACCACTGCTGGCCAGTGCTAAAGTGCATGTGCTTCTCCCCTAAACATTACTGCCACTTCGACTTGGCATTTAAAACTGTTTGCCAAGCCTTAAAACCCCCTTTTATTACACATAAGTCAACCCTAAGGTAGGCCCTAGGTAGCCCATTGGGCAGGGTGCTCTGTAAGTAAAAGGTAGGACATGTACTTTTAAGTTTTTCATGTGCTGGTAACGAAAAACACATAGATTCATTTTTCACTACTGTGAGGCCTACTCCTCTCATAGGTTAACATTGGGAATTCCTTAATACACTTGTAAGCTGTAATTCCTGATCAGAAAAGGTATCTGTGTCATGATTAATATCTTTGGAATGGCAATAATAAATCCTCTTTAGTGGTAAAGTTGGATTTTCCATTACTATTTTAGAAATGTCACTTTTAGAAAGTGGACATTTCTCTGCTCTGTGTGCTTGTTGCCTGTCTCCAATACTCATCTGGGTAGGTGACAGCTACACTTTGTGCATTCCCTCTAGACAGCCACAAATACAGGAAGGTTAGGTTTGTCTGAGTACTCATCTGCATTCATCTGCATTCTGATGGCTCTTCCTGATCAGGAAGGGAGGGAGGGGCTGACACTCACATCTGAATAGGTAGTGGCCTGGCCTCACACAAAGGACTGATTACCCCCCATGGATAGTCTGGAGCCAAGGCTTAGGAAGAAAGGATACCTGTGCACTTCAAAGACCCTTCTTTGAAGTCACTGCCACTTCAAAAGCACATTTGGATATAATGGGTCTCTGACCACACCAGATCAGACACTTCTGGACCTATAACTGAACTCTGTCAGAAGAACTGCTGTGCTCCATTAAGGACTGACACTCGACTGGACTGCTGACCTTGAAGGCTTGCTTTTCTGCTGTGCCACCCTGTGCTCTCTGGCTCTTCTGAAGAGAGCTGGACTCTGCCTTGCACCAAGGTGATCTCCAAGGGCTTGTTGGCTGCCCTACACATTGGAACTGCCTATCACCACTGCAGCAGTCTTCAGAGATCGACGCACCTTTCAACTGCGTGGATAAACCTGGCGCAAAGCACAGTAGCGTTCAGGAGTGATAGACAGGGGCGGGTGCGGGGGGGCCATAGACTCTTCTCTGTCCTCTTCTTCCTGTCTCCACCAGTTGCAGGAAGGAGCATGAAGCACCCGGGCTCCCAGGCTCCCCATAGACAATCGCAACGCCAATGCAGCATTGTGATTGGTCTGAGCGCCAAACCACGGTGCTCAGACGGGGACTGGGAGGCTTTGCTTACTCCTCACCAGGCTGTGTAATGATCCTGGTGGGGAAGATGCAAAGTGTGCAGGACTGTTTGGCTGGCCCTAGAGGGCCAGCCAAGCAGTCCTGCACACTTAAGGAGTACAAACCACTCCTCTCCCCGCCCTGCCCCGAGAGCCACTCACTTCAATAAGAAAAATATAATGATAACAATGATAGTTATTATCATTTTATTTTTCCTATTGAAGTCAGTGGGGCGACGCTTCTCCACCTTAGCGGAGAAGCCACCGCTAGCAATGCACTTCAGAACCAAAGCGTCTTGGCTCAGTGCCTCATCTTCGGAATTGTGAACCGTGTTAATGTATCTACCTGACATATTTTAGATTACTGACAAGTAGTATGAGGAGTTAATGTAGGAAATAAATGTAACGAGCATAAAACGTTAACATGAAGAAGCCTTGTTTTGAAGTTTGCCACTCCGTATTGTACTAAATGTGGTTAATTATGATACTTTCCATAATTAGGTAAAGGTGTTAGTTGAAATGTAAAATAGTTATGCAAACTCGTAATGCTTAAGTGATACGTTCTTATGTTAGCCAAAGTTGTAGGCTTGAAATGCAAATCGCTGACAAGCTCTCGCTTTAGGCTGAATTTCATGTGTACTATGGAAGGTGTTCTTCTCACATTTTGCATTGCAGGTGGAGAGGCATTCTCTTAGGTAAATTAACGTCTTTGTTTTTACCAGCTAGGCAAGGCGAGAAGAAGTTACAATTACATGGCTTGAAGGCGATAAGGGAAAAAGTTGGTTTCACACGGGAGAAGGCGCGGGAACCAAGGACGAATTGTTATAAAGTATGTATATGGAGATCATTGTGGAAAAGAACGCTCATGACTGTACCCATTGGTGAGTATGTGCAAGAAATGCATCAGGTGAATTCTACCTGTGGATAACTGGTTGTTGGAATTAGGGATAGAGCCCACATCATTTTGCCTTTGAAGAGGGAGCATCTCAGAATGAGCTCTTTCTCTTGTGATGGTGGCTTTATGCTGCTTGACCCATCTCAACAGTGCATAGACTTCCTAGGAAGACTCCATGACTGACACCTTTCCTCCTGATTCGAAATGCTTACTCATTAACGTAGGGATAGATTTAAATGCTCTTCATTCACCAACCCTCAATGTAGGGAAATTTGGACTCGTGCTTCTTAATTGTCTGTATCCTCCTTCTCGAGCTAATAGTTCTGTTCATGTTGCACTATCTGATTTGGGTGCGTAGGTTTGTCTTTATGCTGTTTCCTTTGTATTTCTATGCCCTCGTGTTGAGGTGTGTCTATGATCAGCTGGTTTTGGCTTTGTAATAAACCTAGCCAACCTTCCTCATTTGTCCTTTGGTTATTATGTATCAGGAAGTAATATTTCGAAATTGACTATGCAATAATGATTTTCACCGTTTCATACTTTCATGCTGCTTAAAAGTCCCATCAGAATGTGTCTCTAGAAAATTTCCAGAACAAATCAAAACGCCCCTTTCACCATGATGAGATACTTTGCTCATCAGGACCTGCTTCGGTCCAGTAGCTGCCCTTTTCTTCATCGCGGTAGGCCCAAACTTTTGACTTTGCTCTTGTCCAGCGCGACCAAAAAAAACCCTATTGGCGCTTATTACCTCTAAGCACTAGAACTCTTTTTATTCTTTAAGAATTCATAACTCGCCTTCTATACATTGGATTTTTGTCGTTTTGGTCTTCAATTATTTATTTATGAAATTATTATCTATTTTTCTAAACATATGTGGAGTCTTTTTGTGGTGGTTTCTTTGTGTTACTGTGTGTGTGTGTTGCACAAATACTTTACACATTGCCTCTTCAGATAAGCCTGACTGCTCTGCGGCAAGCTACCAGAGGATGAGCACAGGTTATCCTTTAGAGTGCATCTAGCTTACCCTGACTAGAGTGGTGGTCCCTACTCGGACGAGGTGTAGACCTCTGCCAACTAGAGACATGGGGGCAGATTTACAAGCCCCTTACGCCACTTTTGCGCCGCCGTTGCGTCACTTTTGTGACGCAGCGGCGGCGCAAATCATGCGCCATGCTGCGGGGGGTTTACAACGTGACGCATCTAGGGAGATGCGTCACGTTGTAAGCTCTGCGCCACATGAAACCTGCGTCAGGTTTCATGTGGGCGTGCTGGCGCAGGGGGCGTTCCTGCGCAAGGAAGCCCCGTAAAGTGACGCAGTGAAATCTACAAGATTTCACGGAGTCACTTTTACGTCCCTGCTGCGTCAAATCCTTACGCCTGCTTCAAGCAGGCGTAAGGAGTGACGCAGCATGTTAGGTATAGGGCACCCCTGAGCAGTACTGGAGTTACGTCGCACTTGCGACACGACTCCAGTACTGCGCCACCCTTCCGCCGACAGATGCGTCACGCATCTGTTTATCCTTGCGCCATGAAGCGCCGCATTGTAAATGCGGCGCATCTGTGGTGGCGCAGGGGTAAACTTGCGTCACGCATCTTCCCTGGCGCATCCCTGCTGATTTGCAGGGATGCGCCAGGGAACGTAAATCTGCCCCCCCATTTCTAATAGCTACCAATTGTCATTTTTAAGTTATATATTCTCCCTCAGGAGCACTGACCCCAAAGCTAAAACATTGTTTACCTTTACAGGAGGTGAGGAGTCATGGAGGAGCAATGCCTAAATGCCATTCCTCACCAAACACCTCATCCCTTACTATGTCCTCCCTAATATTACAAAAACAGGAAATGGATTTCTGCAGCAAGCCCTACCCTCACCCTGTCCATCTCCTCATCCTTCCCTTCCTAAATAAATAAACAGAATTGGTGTGCTTGCACCCTCCTCCCCTCTCTTGGCAAGACTCTCCTCCACAAAATATTTTTTCTTCTTAAACCAATATGTGGAATCTGCAATGGTACCATTCTCCTGTTCACTTTTCCCTCCTCCAACCCTGAAGTTTGTTCACTCCACTCTAAAGGAGACAGCACTGGGTGAGTACCTTACTCACAATGGCCCTGCCAGAGTAGCTGTCAACTCAAAGACAAATCCGGTCAGCTCTGGGTCTGCATTGACCTGTGGGAGGCAATGGGGACAGATTATTGCAGTACCTGAGCTTCAAAGAATTTTTGAAAAATACCTCACATCTGCAGAGAGCTGACCAAGGCGGGTAAAGGCCCGTCTATCATCCTCATTCGTGTGACGACAGACCATGCCGTGGCGGCTGGGTATTGCCTGCCCAACAACAACTTGAGTGGCCAGTTTTTGCTGCTCAGCATTGAGAGCAGTGAAAAACAAACTTACTGTTCACTGCTTTTATGTCAGAGCAATGAGAAAATGGGTTTTGAATCAGGTCTGTTTATAGCGGCTTCCCGTGGAAGCCAAAAGAGCAAACACTTTGCAGGACAGTGAAACCAGAAGAAAGTAAGCACATTCTGAAAAAAAAACAATTGATACATTGCCTAAACGAAACTGTTTCTTGTTACATAACAAGCAAAAGCATTGAAACACGGGTTGAGATTGTTATTGATGCTGTTTGAAACTAATCTTAGTTGTGTTCACTCTAGGTTGCAGCTTTGCCTCTTTAATTATAAAGCTTTGGTCATTCAAAACCTTTCTTAGAAACATTGGAAGCTTGAATTTGTCGACATAAAAATAGATGCACTGAATAAACTAAAATAATAACGATTGACCTTTATCTTTCACACTATTGATGAAGGAGTCATGGCTCTTACATAGCTAGGTCAACGTATTTGGGGGATGAGCAGGCAATCAGCAGGAGGGAATGACTTTGGCACTACCAAGCCACTTGCACAAAGGTCAACTTTTACAATTCGTGTGATGCTTCCTTTCATAGTGGCATATTACAAGCCCTTATCGCCACAGAAATTTCACTTTTAGTGACCTTCCTGTGGTGATATGTGCTTCGCCTTATTCTAAAAGCGGCGTTTAGCCACTTAATGTGATGGCAAAATTATGGGGCAGCACTTCTGAAACGCAGGGCTGCACTGTGTTTACAAGAATATGGTGCAGCCCTGTGTTTCTCCCTGTGCTGTCACTAAATTTAGCAGCCTAGCGCCAATGCAGGCACCCTTGCACCATAGTGCAAAGGTGCCTCTGTTGAGGAGGATTGTTTATGTGCAGGAAGGTGTCCCTTCCTGCACATAAACAATCTGAAATGGTGTTTTGTAACTTCTATGTTTGCTGCTTAATGCAGCACACATAGAAGTCATTTTTTTTTTTAAATGATTGTTTATGTGGAGTACAAGACACCTTCCTGCACATAAACAATCAATGGCGTTTAGCTGTTTCTATTTGTGTTGCCCAATGCAGCACACATAGAAATGGCAAAAACTAGGAGAAATAAAGCATTTCTCCTCTTGTTTCACCAGGGTTAGACCAGATTTTCCCTGGTCTTAATTTTGGCGGCGCCCCATATTTACGCCATTCTTGTAAATATGGGGCAGCGTCAAAATCAATGGGTGTTGCGGTGGAATGCCCAGCACAACACCTATTGCCCGCTCCTTTCACACAAAGTATAGCATGAAAGGGTGCCTTATTTACAAGGCAGCGTTAAGCCACGTTAAGTGGCTTAACGCAGCCTTGTAAATAAGGCGAAGCCCCTATCGCCACAGGAACGTCACTATAAGTGACGTTCCTGTGGCGATAGGGGCTTGCAAATATGCCCCACAGTTCTCCCAAAATTACATTGATCAAACATCATAACCTCTTTTAAAATGCATGAAACCTTCAATGTTTGCATGGGCGTTTCTTTTTGATCCCTGTAGACATGTAGATCATTAATTCAAAACAATCAGACACTTTGAGGCTTATTGTGAGTGGGTCGACTTTTAGCCCAGAATTCTCCATCATTCCCCCAGAACTACCAACAGCAAGGCCATCCTTAGTTCCTGAGGAGGAGCAAATTGCCTTATATTGGCAAAAGATAATGAATAGCTGAGAGTGCATCACACTTCTGTAGCATTGACGGAGTGAGGTGAAGGGGTAGTTTCTGCTAGTTGACATCTCGGTTATGATGTTGGATGTTTTTGGGATGTACTTCTCTCTCTATTACACAGCGGAATAACTACACACCAATCTGTGGTTCTAGGTGGGTTTACCTGTACTAAGCAAAAAGCCAATAAAAAGCTCCCTGCAGAAGAGTAAATGGGGATAACATGCTAACAATGAGCACTTGCAGACCAGCGCCTTTTTGAAGAGTACTGCCCTGAAGCGTTGTTAACATTAAAACTGTGGGGCATATTAGCAAGACCGGCGATAAAATTATCGCCGTTTTAGCGGCAGAAAACTGCCGCTAAAGACGGCGATAATGGGCTTGCTAATATGCGTTATAGAATTCCAATAGAAGCCCAGGTTAGATGTGCAGGACATCTAACCTGGGCTTCTATTGGAATTCCATAACGCATATTAGCAAGCCCATTATCGCTGTTTTAGCGGCAGTTTCCTGCCGCTAAAACGGCGATAATTTTATCGCCGGTCTTGCTAATATGCCCCAAAGTTTACTCCAATTTTACATGCAAAAAAGTAAAAGATGCAGACCGTTAAATCATTTTTGCATGTTGCGTCAAATTGTTCTGCAATGATTACAATGTCTTTACAGTTTATTGCAACAAGGCATAGTACTTAACTGATAAGTGCAGTATTACTAAATTTTTTAGAATCTGTGGTAATGTTTATGCACAATAATTGGGAGCGTGTTTGTGCTCCATTATTGCCCTGGTGTCAAAATACAAATGAAAGATAGTATGCACAATTGTTTTTCAACCTTAGTTGGAGGGCAATTTCATGCCATATTTTTAATATTTGCGAATGGAACACAGAACATTTTTTGCTAACGCTATTTTATGTCCTTGGCGAGAAGTAAGGCAGTGCGTGGTGCAAACACCCTTTATGATGGTTTCTGTTGTAGTTTGTGCTGCTGTGTTTTTGTGTTGCATTTCTACAATATGTTATGTCTATCTGTGGTTGCTGTGCCTCTTTTTGACTATTTTGTTGTGCCTTGTTTTGTCTTAAATGTGATGTATGTCACTTTACGTATGTTATTGCATTATGTTCTGTTGTTTGCTTTAGATATGCCAACAAATGCTCCTATATTTCCAACCACCAAAAGCACATGCCTTTAATGTGACAAGCAACCATTTACCACTGTCGAAGGTGGGAAAATAGGTCTGCTCCAGCTTTACAATTATTTAAGACACCAGTCAGCCCACAACTGTGGCAGAGACTTTTCTTAAATTTAACACCTGCAGTGCTCACTTTATGTGATACAGCCCTTGAGGCACGCTCATTAGAGGGTGGTAATAACTGGCTGGACAAAACACAAGCAACGGTATTTTACACCTGAACAATGATAGGCACTGGTACAAACTAGAGTGGGGGACAAAACCTTTAAATCAAAGTACAGCATTATTGCACTGTGAACACTAAAACCCTGCAATGCATGCTTACACAGATTCTATGCGATTTTACATTTAGGGCATTACAATGCATATTCATCATTCACTTGAGTTGAATATATGATGTTACAACGCATGCTATTACAACACATGATTTTACAACGCAGTCTTTACATCGCAACTACCATTACATTGCATGATTTTACAACGCATGGCATTACAACGCATTTTAAAAAATTACCATTACAACGCATACCATTACAACGCATACCATTACAAAACATAATACTTTTAGGGCAACAGTAGGGTAAGTGTTGGATAGTGTAGGGGTAAAAATTACTATTCCCACTCCAGTGAGTGCAACAGTAGGGTAAGTGTTGGATAGTGTAGGGGTAAAAATTACTAAGTGTTGGATAATTTAGGGGTAAAAATTACTATTCCCACTCCAGTGAGTGCAACAGTAGGGAAAGTGTTGGATAGTGTAGGGGTAAAATTACTATTCCCATGTACCCCAAAACCCATACCCACCCTAATACTAAAAAAATCTCCATTACTTACCTTATAATGTGTTGTAATGGCATGCGTTGTAATGGTACGCGTTGTAATGGCATGCGTTGTAGTGACATGCGTTGTAATGACATGCATTGTAATGGCATGCGATGTAAAGGCAGTTGCGTTGTAACAGTTGCGTTGTAAAGGTAGGTCGTTGTAATGACTGCGTTGTAATGGATGTTTCCCCTTGAGTTCATATGATGAGACTAAATGTTATTTTCCAAGTATGACCACTAGAGAGCAGTAGAGGATAACAATTACATTTAAAAAGCCTCAAACACGGTGAACAGCATTTTCAATACACTTCACGTATATGTTTCTTTTTCTTTCTCAGATTTTCCTGCTTTTAAGAGAGGAAGCAAGCATAGCTCAAGCTAATGAGGAAATTAAAATCAAAAACGTTGCGTTCTTTGTGTTACTTTTCAAAATTTTCAATAAAAATTATTTGAAATCAAAAACCTCCATTGGTAAAGCCTAACAAAATCTGGAGTGAGGTGTTTGCTGAATCTAAGCCCAAACAGGATCCCTTCCATACGGGTATGCCAACTATGGGGCATATTTACAATAAAGTGGCGAAGCGTGTCGTTAGGCCAAGAAGGCTAACAACACGCTTCGTCACTTTAGAAACGCAGGGCTGCACCATATTTACTAGAATATGGTGCAGCCCTGCGTTTCTCCCTGCGCTGGTGCCAACTTTAGTTGCCTAGCGCCAACACAGACACCCTTGCATCATAGTGCAAGGGTGCATGTGTAGAGGGGAAGATTGTTTATGTGCAGGAAGGTCCCTCTTCCTGCACATAAACAATCTTTAAATGCTGTTTTGTAGCTTCTATATGTGCTGCTTAATGCAGCACACATAGAAGTTGCAAAACGGCATTTTCTTTTCTTAAATGATTGTTTATGTGCAAGAAGGGGGACCTTCCTGCACATAAACAATCATAGGAACTTGCTGTTTCTATGTGTGCTGCACACATGGTAACAGCAAAAACAAGGAGAAATAATACATTTCTCACCATTTCGCCTGATTAAGGCCAGGTTTTCCGTGGTCTTAATTTTGACGCTGCCTCCTATTTACGTTGCCCTTGTAAATAGGGGGCAGCGTCAAAATTAATGGGTGTTGCGGTGGAATGCCCACCCCAACACCAATTGCCCGCCCCTTTCACGCTAAACACATCGTGAAAGGGGGCCTTATTCAGAAGGCACTGGCTGTGTCATTTAGCCCTGCTCAGTGTCTGTTTCTTACGCCCCCTAATCACTCACTTAGTTCAACTTGCGGACAAGAGACAAGTCACCACTCTCTGAAAAGCACAGAAGTTCTTCAGGAGTTATGAGGGGCTGAAGGGGGTGCAGGGTGGGGAGAGTTCCGTTAGGAGTTGGTAGCTATGATGCCATCCTACTACCGGAGCCCCGCTTTTCCAAGGTGCTTCCAGCAGCCCCTTGTCTAATTCTAGCCCAGCTTTTCCACCATTGTGCTTTTCCTTAGGTGGCCCCGCACTGATTGGCAGTTTCTCTCCATACTTTGAGTCTGTTGGACCACGCCAATTGTGTGCTTTATTTCGTAACCCCTCATAGTTGTTTGCCTGCCCACTATAAGGTTGGTGCACGCTAAATTTCCCTCAGTTGCCAAAGGCAATCTGATACAAAACCACATAATTTCATAAGGCACTAATTTGTGCATTGAATCACGTGTAGCAGTTGCATTGATGGGTCTTGTGGCTCCTCTAGTGATATATCTGGTGTAAAGACCAAGCTGGCTTCTTTGGAATGCCCTGTAAGCGAAATAAGTGGGTTGGTTAGTAAAGAATCACCTATCTCTGGCTCACAGTGAACCAGGATTTCAAGCAGAGGAGCTCCCCCACTGTGGGCAACTCAGGATGGAAGAGCGGGGCAGCAAGGGTCTCTTGCTCTGCACGTGTACTCAGGGTTGGACCGGAAACACAATCCGGCCTTAGCAATTGAGTTGGACCCGCTGCTGGGGGAGTGCGCATGGAAAACACTGTAGCTGCTGCTTTTGTTACAGGGGGCCGATATTGCAGCTATGCTCCAAAACCAGCTTCTGGTAACAAAAACGCCCCCCAGGGGTCCAAAACTGCCCCCCACCCTGGTGACCCACTGGTAATGCCCGGTGCCCGCCATGGCCAGTCTGGCGGTGCTGTGTGTACTGCCTGGGAGAGGTGTAGGAAGAGTAGCCTTCAGGGAACATCCTGGGTTAAAGTGGGCTAGGGTGTTTTCTGTTACAGAGAGCGGTTTATCGCTGAGTATCACAGAAGCATAGCTCTATTGTGCTGCCTGGAGCTGTGACACCTCAGATATATGACAGACCACTTCTAGAAGCACTCTATTGAGAGCCTCTGAGACTGATGGAGTCAGTATAGAGCTCACGCCAGGGCTGGGGAATAGAAACCATATTGCGTTACATTTCTATTCCAGTGCTTAGCAGCTCCTTTTTCACTGCTGGGAGGGGGAGCTGGCCCGTTTCAGACTGGAGAGCTCTGTTTCATTCATGGGACCAGGGGCTTGGGCTTTATATTTTTCTACATCTGAATCGTGATGAGCTGATATTACAGGAGCGTATCACACGTGAAGTACTTAAATCAAACTTTCAGGAGTGCAGGGTTTAGTAGTTGAGGCTCGATTTAAGTAAGCCGGATATGACTAGGGAATAATGGCAGGATGTAATGGCACAGGGATGGACGGCACACACTGCTGCTATATTTTTAGCAGTTCAGTACCCACATCACCATCCTCACGCTACAGCTTGACTTGCACAACATAGAGAAACAACTTGGAAATTCTGTACTCCTCCCGCTCGCTGAATTCTGCGGAATCTCAGAGTGTTTTTCTGCAACTCAGCGGAATTCCACGGAGTGAAACTCCATGAGCTCCTCCCAGGCCTACTTATTACGAGTTCAGTGGTCCTGTGACTGCTGTACTTGCGGTGGCGATCCAATCACCATCACCACTGCTGGTCCACCAGCTGTATTATGATGGTGGTGGTGGGACCGCCACAGGACAGCCACCGCCTCCGGGATGCAGGATCCCATGGTGGTGGCAGTGCGTAAAGTGGTCTGAATATGCTGGCGGTGCCTATGCCTTACCTGCATATCCACCACCCGTTTCATGGCAGGGACCCTGCCATGAAAAGGGTGGTGGATATGCTGGTTAGGGTCCCCTAACAAGGCCCCCAGCTGAATCTGGGCATGTGAGTTTATGTGGAAGGTACATGTCATGCCCCCCTGGAATTGCACAATAGTTCATGCACGGTGTGGCATGCACAACATGGTGCATGCCAAACAATGCAGGGACGTCCTACAGGCACTCTCACAGTGATGGTATGCTGTTAAGGCTCTCCTATGAGCCTAACACAGCCACCGCCATGAGACAGCCAAGCACCTTCCTGGATTAAACTCACAATCTGGGGGGCAGGCTCACTTCAGCCTTCACGGTCTTTCTGGGACAGCCGCAGTGGTGATCCCATTAGAAGTCCGTCAAAGTCGTAATAAGGGTCTTAGTGTTTTTTGGGCAGGAAGAAAATTAAGAAATGTATCAGTAGAAATTGGGGCAGAAATAGTGTAAGATTACTATGTGGAATATGTTCTACCTCTCTTCCGGACACCCTTAAAAAACTTGAAGCATTGATTCCAGTTAAATACTCCTGGGTCATCTTTCATCCATTTTTCCACATATTGGTGGTTTGTATGTAAAGGGTCCATAATATTGATCTCCCTAAATTAGCTATATGCTGGAAAAAGAGGTGAATGTTGTGAATGTGCCCATAGTAGATCAGAGACTTACCCTTTCAGATACCCTGTTCGATGAATAAGGAAGATGAAATTAACATTAATTTAAGAGTTTGGTTATAGTGATTCTTGTATCTTCAAGATCATGACCCACACATAAATTATATGACTAAAGTTAGAGAACTCCTGACAGTTTCCGCACAAACACATATACTTGTTTGTTACAGGTCTAGCTCCTGTTGCCTACACAAGGATAATCAGATCTCTCAAGATCCATATTCGTTTAGTGTGTAGTTCAACCATTTCAAGGTTTTCTTTGCAATTTGTGATCTTGAATTTATAATGTTAGAAACAGATCAGTAAAGGATGACATTTTGGACTAGATAAGCTATTTACAGATCTCATGGGACATCTTGAAACCTGGGCATATATATCGTAAGGAGCTCCATTATCAAGTAAACCAATAGAAAGAAGGTCTGCATGTCATGTGTCTGGTATGAATTGTGGGTGTGCAGTTTCCTAGAAAATCTGCATGAATGTGGCATGTCCAGAATTGCAGAGATCGGGGACAGTGATAACCTCAAAATCTATGAGGTAATGTGTCCTAGATACAAGATTCAAAACAACATTCGAAATACGGTCAATAGGAAAGGACTGACTCAAAGAGGCTTTTGAGTTCAGAACTTTGGAAACCTATGAAGATTTATTACAAATACAAAATTACTTTACAGAAAATATAAAATGCAAATGCAGAAGTAATCTCATTGAAATGCACAAAGTCGTTTGCCATGAAGGCTTTCATATACAGAGTAAAGCAATAATGAGAAAAAATGAGGGATAAAGGGTAAATCTCAGATATGAAACAAATCAATAGAAAATGAGGCAGCATCCCTAGTAGAGACCCAAAATATGCTGCTCACCCCAAAATTCAAGGGTTTTTATAGCCATTTTCAGCACAGGAAATCATTGAAACTGCAAAGTCAGGAAAGTGTGAACATCTTGAAACAAATCAATTTAATTTATTTTCTGGAACTCAAAAGAGATCCACAAAGAACCACATATAGTGACAGGTATAGATTACGTTGATATACACTTAAAAACATTTAAAAATTAAAAAGCTTTTGAACAAATAACCTCATTTTTCAGGTGGTAGAGGAATTTTCGGGCCACCAAAGCTGACTTAATAGTATACTTTAAAAACATTGGCTTTAAAATGCGGCAGTGCAGAATAATCAATGTGGGGCAAACAAAGAGCACATGATTAGTGGGACTAGGGGGGATATTACCAAGGAATTGCGATAATTATCGCAAAGCGCGCTTAGCGCTGTTTTTTTTATCGCCGGCTATCGCTGGATTTCATCGCGGAGATAACGCGTTATCAACGCTTATCTCCAAGGCGATAAAAAATCCAGTGATAGCAGCGAAACCCAGCAATAGCGCGAGAAATCCAGCGATAAATTCAACGCACTAATGAAAAGCTTGCTAATAGGCAGGTGAGGACTTAACCTTACAATCCACCTCCCATTGACTAGAATGGTTAAGTCAGGTTTTTAGCAGGTGTTAGATTCCAGCGATAATCGCGGTTAGCGCGAATTTTTTTATTGCTTCGCGGGCATTGCTAATAGGGGGAAGTTGTGTTTGCGACTGAGTTTCAGTCGCTTTTAGTTGGGAATGCCTACTTTGCATGTCATTAGCGATAAATATCGCTGACATGCAAAGCGGCACCAAAACGGTCGCTTTCGCCATAAAGCTGTCGCTAACAGCTGTTAGCGACAGCTTGCTAAAAGGGCGATAGAAATATCGCCGCTTTAGCTGCAAAAAGTGCCGCTAAAGCGGCGATAAGGCCCTTGCTAATATGCCTCCAGGTTTTTCCACTAAGAGGAGATACCCAGATGATGAAGCATGCCACCTTTGGTGGGTGAGGGTATTCGTCCTGAAAGGAATCTCTCCCACAAGGGAACTGTGTGAGACTCTAGTCCGTCACTCTACATGCTTAGTTTTGTAAGTCTAGACCCAAGGATTTGTTTGTGTTATAATTGTATTCGTTAGGGGAAATTTTTCCTTGCAGGTCTCTAAATATTTTCCCTTGGACCCTCCTCCCATTTTTTGTGTTATAAAATCCTGTATACCCATATTGCACAAATTGCACACTTTCCCTTATCTCCGGAGGTCGATAAAGTCACATTTAACTGGAGTAAGTTCATTCGTAGTAATGTCCAGAAAAAGCGAAGACCAAGCTCCAGATTCCAAGACAAGTACCACTGAGCTACCTTTGTGTGGAAGAAGAGACCGCCACCTCGCACTTCTACTTAGACCTACAGTATGTTATGTCCAATCATTCACTAATAAAACTGGAGGCATCCTTTAAGAAACTTTTAAGTTGGGTGTGCGGGAGAGATGCCAGTGTAGCTTCCTGTAGATCAAATTGGTTTAGTGGATAGGCAAAGTCCATGGAAAATGTAAATTTTCCTAGTTCTGAGGCCAGTTTGCAAGAAGCCCCTCAGAGTCCTCTTCACTCTTCTTAAGCTGAGAGCCTCATCGAATCACACTAGCCAGCCCTTACACATAGTAACTTGTTATGCCAAATTCCAACCTAAAGGCAGACACTGGGACAGATGAGTTAAAGTTACAAAGTTTCCATAAATTTAGCCATTTCTTTTTCTCTAAATAAACCAATCCGACGTGTTAATTGATTTAGTGGCGTATAATAATGTCGGAGGAACTTTCGCCTTAAGAACTGAAAACAAATGAAGAAAATGTCTCTGACCCATTGCGTTATAAAAAGCTCGCAAACCATTGGCATGTGAGGAAGCCTTGGAGAAACACTGATCAATATTTACCTTTTCAAAAATGCTACCTGTCACAATTTTCCCCAAGTAGGGATATAAAGTTACTACCTCCAGCTTCTATGGTTCTAAGACCCTAACGTAATGTGTGATTTTCCTGGCTTTCCAATTTTTAAAGACCAATACCTTACTTTTGGGACAGTAATCTTCTAACAATGAAGGGTAGCATACTGCTGTGAAGAAACCAAGCTATTATTCAATTCAATTTATATAAGCTTCTACATGAAAAAGCCACTTATTCTATAGGGAGAATCTTTTCCTCTTCAACCCACTCAGTGATATGATCCATGATACTCCTCGCAAATATTTTTCCCACCGCAGCCAACAAGGCTATTTTGAGACCCTTTTTGTTTAATGGTATTAAGATTCTTCCGGACCAAGAGGGGAGTGTAACTCTGGGTTGATAACAATAGGCAAAAGAGGAGTCAGATTTGCAACCCCAAGAGAATGTTCCTATTTAATAACGATGATGAGGATCTCATCAGGCCCCATCTCTATCTAGAGATTGGGAGGAGAGTAGGTGTATCCACTTAAAGAAGCCATCCCCGATTCCCATCACTGACATCAGCATAAACAAGTATGGCCACAGTAGGGTAATGAATGCCTTTTCAATGTCTAGGGACAATACAGATGGGGTTCTGAGGTCCTCAAACACCATTTTCATTATGTGCAGGAGACATCAGATGTTTACATGTATGTTACTTCCTGGGACGACCCCACATTGATCTGGATGCACTAACTGTGTTAAGTAAGGTAAGAGCCTATTCTCAATTATCTTTCCCAGTACTTTATATTCTGTAGCCATTAACAAGAGCGGCCTGTATGACTGGAAGTATAGAGGGTCTTTACCAGGCTTGGGTAGCATTACAATGATGACCTACCTTGTGGACTCTTGGAGCAAACCTGCTTGCAGTGTCTCTCTGTCTCTGTCTCTCACTTCCCGCAATTACAAATCTGCCTCCAAGCCCTGGTCTGCTCTGTGATGATTCACTGTGTTTGAACCGTTGCTAAAAATTGAGAAATGTGAGCACTCTGTGGGATCTCTGTAGTTGAGTAGAGAGATTTATAATATTACACAAATGCAATGTGAATGTCTTTCTGAGTCGTAGCTACAATGAAAACTTGATGGGCTTTCCGCAGTGCCCAGGGGAAAGGAGTCAGTGTCACCGTGAGGGTTGCAGACCACAAGCCTATGGTGACATTGCAGCTGGAGAGCCGCCGACACAACCAGTTCGTCCCCGGAGGCGCTCTTGAAAACTTGCTGGGCTTCCCACAGCAAGGGACATGCATGGGACTCACCCGGGCTTGTGCCTGGGAGAAGACCAGGCCAAGACTGGCCCGTCAGAGCCCAGAGGAGCCCAGAGGAGGCTGGGCTGGGGCACTCCCCCCTGGTTCTATCTTGAGGTATGTTTACTCACCCATTGTAATCTAATTTGTATTAATCTCCAGCCGTTATTTCAACTTACTTGTGGCATATTTGATTTAATATAATGGGGGAGAGAAAGGCTGGAGGCCTTCTGATTTCATCTACCCTTACCCCTACCTCAATATCAATTGACAGAATGTTACAAAAATCAGTGAATGTAATTGATAATGAAATAGATCTTACCGAGAGAATACTCTCCCTTGGCTCAATGAACATGGCTACACCTCTGGATCAATCACCTGACACTTTAACCCTGGATTCACTGGCTATAAGGCCATCGGTCTTCCTGGTCCAACTACAATCCTTGACCATGGACAAGACTATTCCAAATTCTATGCCAGTCCCTAAACGTTCAAAGCAGCTGGCTAAATCATGCCAAAGGGGAATATCTACTCCAATGGGGTTGTCATCAACAACTCATGTACCGATCTCAATTCCCACCTGTGATGACTCCCTTCCCCCTGCTGGGGGAGGTGGTTCTACTGGTCTGATGCCAAAGCTGCCAAAAGGGGCGTTCTTCTCAGAGAATTGCCTGAAAAAGTTTAAAGTACTGATGCAGGCAGCATTACTACTGGTTATTACACGACAAGAGGCTATTGAACGTTTGCTTTTGTCTTCCAATTGCCTGGGCCCTATTGTTTGTTCAAATTCCATTGCTGTCCCAAACATAAATCCTCATTCGGCAGTGGGCCAAAGGTGGGCTGAAACCATCCAACGCCCGCTTGCTTCAGCACAGGGTGACCCACTTGTTAGGGATCCAATTACATGCCAAAATCCAGCGCACTTTTCTCCAGTGGCTGCTGGTTCTGCTTCCATCCAAAGAAGGCATTGTCAAAAGGAGGCACCTGAGTGTCACAATATATGGAGATCCAGTCCCACAGGGTACTCGGCTCAAACAATCAATCAGCCAGTGATTAATCTTCCCCCAGCTTCTTGCCCTTCCGTCCTAGTCCTGACAGGAGTTCCTCCCCTACGAAAGGACCAGCAGAAGTCACATGTAGATTTTCTAAATAAGACTTTGCATTGGCTAACCAGGCATAGGAACCTTTCCCCCAAGGTGAAAAGTAAAATTTTATTGACAAGAAGGGTGGGTTGGATCAGTACTGGGCCTGTGGACCGGCAAGGTGACTGTATAGTTGTAAATTTCAAATCACCCTCTTTGGTTGAGCACCTGCTCTTTGGGCAAGAAAGAAGAAACCAGGCTGCTTCTAATATCTTACCACTTCCCTTGGGCTACTTTTATAAACCTAGTCTACCTGTATTTAAGCCTCTCTGTGACCAAGTAGCTGCTCCTAATGTGTTATTGCCACCACTTTTTGGTATTCCAGTCCACAGTCGATATGATGTACTGGCGGATGTGGACTGACTTGATGATTTAGAGAGGGAAGGCCATTTAAGCCCTTTTGTTCCTGATAACACGAGTATGACCCCAGCCTCTTCTATTAAATTGGTATGTTGGAACGTTGCAGGATTACACTCTAAATTCTCCAATCCGAAGTGGTGTAATTTTATTGATTTATATGATATATGCCTGTTCCAGATGACTTGGTCCACTGTTTCACTCTTTAATCACTGGTTTGCTTCTTATAGTGAGTGGGCCATCTCCTCAGGAAGAGGTAGGCCCTTGGCAGGAGTTACAATTTGGGTTAAGATCGTCCTTTGTGCTACTATCAAAGAAGTTAAGCTGGGCTCACCTGATGTACATGCTGTTCACCCTGCATTTCCATATTCTACTTCTGTGCTTAAATTGTGCCAGTGGTTTCCGATGCTCAGCACCAGCACTTAATCGTCAGCACTGACTCAAGTGACAGTCCACCAAATGGTGACGCTGTCTTTTTAATTTTGACGTGAGCACAGCAAGCGTGTTTACTAAGTCAATATACATTGATAATGAATAATACCAGCCTCTCATGCCATTATTATAGCTCTGTGTGGCCTGAAATAGTCTGAATTGTCACACTCCTAGGAGTGCGATGGCTTCGGTGTTATGTTGGTTCTATCACTGGCAGCACTGGCAGGGTATGGGTGGTGCAGGCTGCAGTGGTCTTCCAAGAACGGTCCTGGCACTTATTGTTTTACAAATTAAGCACTGTTCTACTTTATGTCATATTCATAATGTATATTGTAGGTCCAAGGGAGGTAAGTTTGAGTCGAATGTGATTAGTTTGTTATCTACACACTTAACTTACCTCCCTACTAATGTAATGAAAATTGTTGTAAATTACCTAAACTGCCAGTATGAGCCACTAGACACCCATTTTAGACTTCACTCCCTTGAGGAGGATCAAGTACACCACAATTTTCAATTACAGTAGAAGTTAGTTGGCCCCCTCTAACAGAAGCCAGGCAGTAATCAACTTTCTGAACTGTGGCGCGTGACATAGGGCTTATTTTTCTAAAGCCCTTTATAATGAATCATTGCCATTGTAGTCTATGGCAGTACCCACTATAGGCCAGTGATGCTTTCAGCATCATGTTTTCGGGCACTGAAGTCTCCGTCCCTGCGTGAGAGCAGCCGTCCGTCATTCACAGGCATAGATTCCACCCTTTCCCATTCATCACATGTAGGAGTGGATGCAAGCACGTTTTGGTGCCTTGTCCTCGTTAATGGTAAGTGTTAGTATGCTAATCTTCCGTTATATATATTGCTCTGAGACCGCTCACCACACTAACCTCCCCCACTGTGACACCCCAGGCCCTGGCTGCACATCGCTGGCCCTGTTAAAAGTGGAGCTGCTGCATTTGTTCCTTCGCAAAATGGATCCAAAAGACGAGCAGGCCAGAGTTCTTGTTCCCTTGTGAAGTTGATCCAAATACCCGAATCAAGGGCAAAGCGAGGGTTCACTGACAGAATATCGACCACAAAATATAGATGTAAAAAATATTGAGAGAAAAAAATAGAATACAAAAATATCGACTCCCTATACTTAAAAAAGTAAGTACAAAAATATCAAAACAAAATATCGTTTACAATAATATAGTTGTATTAAATATCAATCTTAAAATATAAATATTAAAAAAAAAAAAAAAAAAACATACATTAACTACTAAATTTATAAACAAAATAATTAAATCTATATTTTAACAAATGCAGCAAATAAAATTCCTTTTAAAAATGTAAACATATATATATTCACTGAAAAAACCATAGGTTTCAGGCACGTTATAGTTAGAAATTAGCATTTAAAAAACCTTACAAATTCACTGAAAAAACCATAGGTTTTAGAGACAGTTATAGTTAGTTGGACATTGCACTAGTACAAAACCCGTGAAATTCCCCCGTTATAGTTAGTTCAGCTAACTATAACTCGCGCCCCCGCAATGCACTGCTGATGACGTCACATATTACATCACTCATGACATGGTCAGTGACATCACTGATGACATCACTGATGACATCTCAAATGACATCAATGATGACATCATCCAGTGAGTGTGTGTTTCTGTAAAGTTTAAAAATGTTTAATATATATAGGGAAAGGCGTATTGAAGAATGAGTGGGTGTATAAGTGTCTGAATGGATGATTTAGTAGGTGCGTGACTGACTCTATAAGTGAGTGATTAAACGTATCTTACTGAATGCATGGGTTAGTGACTAAACTGGGTGAATGTCTGTATCCGTCTGTCTGTTGCTGTGTAAGTGGCTGCATGGGTTTGTGAATAGCTACATGAGTGTCTATACGAGTTATTGATTGGTTGTCTGAGAATCTGTATGGGTGCCTGAGTGTTTGTGTGGGTGGGGTGTGTGAGACTCTGTGCATAGATGTGTGAGTGGGTGATTCACTGGGTGGATGGTTTCAAGAGTGCATCTGTGATAGACTGTATGGGTGGGTAAGTGTGTGTAAGAGTGTGTTAGTGAGTGAATGTATGTCCCAGTGGTACATGTGTGAGTAACTACATATGTGAAAGGCAGTATATATGTGTGTTGGAGTATATAAATAGCTATAAGCGAGAGTGTGTGATTGTGAGAGTGACTGTATGGATGAGTGTGTGCTTGTATCAGTGATTGTATAAGAGCGTAAGAATGTGCTAGTATTTGTATGAGTAAGTGAGCTGGTGTGTGTATAACTGTATAGGTGAGTAAATGGCAGTGTGTTTAATTATTTGCATGACTGAGTAGGTGTGTGAGTACCTCTATGGATGAGTGGCGGTGTTTGAGTGTCTATATAGGAGTATGAGTGCATATGATAGTCCTGTACTGAGTGACCGTAAGTATGAGTGACTGTACGGGTGAGTGAGTGGATGTGTGTGTAGACCTAAGAATCAGTGAGTGGGTATGTAGTTATTGGTGTTGGAGTGTCTATGGTTTTGCGAATGGCAGTCTGTAATTTAGAGTGGGTGTATCAAAGGTTATATTAGGGTGTGAGGAGGTGCATCAGATTATCACGTGGATGATGTCATCAGTGATGTCATCAGTGATGTCATTTGAGATGTCATCAGTGATGTCACTGACCATGTCATGAGTGATGTAATATGTGACGTCATCAGCAGTGCATTGCGGGGCGCGAGTTATAGTTAGCTGAACTAACTATAACGGGGAATTTCACGGGTTTTGTACGAGTGCAATGTCCAACTAACTATGACTGTCCCTAAAACCTATGGTTTTTTCAGTGAATTTGTAAGGTTTTTTAAATGCTAATTTCTAACTATAACGTGCCTGAAACCTATGGTTTTTTCAGTGAATTTGTAAGGTTTTTTAAATGCTAATTTTTAACTATAACAAGCCTGAAACCTATGGTTTTTTCAGTGAATTTCAAAGGTTTTTTAAATGCTAATTCCTAACTATAACATGTCTGAAACCTATGGTTTTTTTCAGTGAATTTCAAAGGTTTTGTAAATGACAATTTTTAAATGTATTAATTGTTATATTTATTTTTTGGATACTGATTTACTACATTTTTTAAACTATTTATTTTTAGATATTTTATTTTTTAAATTACATTGTAATTACATTATACATTACATTACAAAATATACTTTCTCAGAATGAATTACTTTAGTTTAAATACTTTGCAAATAGGCAATAGACTTTTAAGTACAGTAGTTACAGTTGTTGCAATGGGCAACACAATTTCAAACACAATGCAACATTGAGCTCAATGTGAATTTCTAGTTAAATGCAATTAGTTACTTTATGGATTACTTTTCTAACCACTGGACTGGATCCTAGATTCAGTCCTGGGACATATCCTGTAAACAGTTGAGTAAAAGCGTTTTGGTTACAGTAGTGATTTTTAAGGAATATTATTGTATTTTAAAAGTCGACACTTAGAAACTTATTTCACATAGAATCACCAATATTATCCTATGGGAGGAAATTCACTTAGCAGGTAAGTAGTGTTATCGTTACTTTTTCTTACTCAGTGGTGGATCCTGGATCCAGTACTGGTGCATCTCCTGTAAACAGTTGAAAGAATGCGTTTAAGTCACACATCTGATTTTTAAGGAATATTTGTAGTTTGTGAAAATCGACACTGAAACTTTTCTGCTGAAAACCAGACAATGGATTCCTATGGAAGGAAATACAAGTTACTGGTAAGTACGGTTAGAATTACTTTTCAGGGTCAGTGCTGGGCTAAAAGATGCAGCACTGGGTTCTCTCCTGATAACAGGTGAGTAAATCGGAATTCATAGTTCGGCTGATTTTAGAGAAATATTATAAAGTTCCAAAACTCCACACTTAGAAGAATTTCCAAGTGAAACCAGTCAATGTTAGCCTATGGAAGGAAATTCAAGTTACTGGTAAGTACGGTTAGAATTACTTTTCAAGGTCAGTGCTGGGCTAAATGATGCAGCACTGGGTTTTCTCCTGATAACAGGTGAGTAAATCGGAATTCGTAGTTCGGTTGATTTTAGAGGAATATTATAAAGTTCCAAAACTCCACACTTAGAAGAATTTCCAAGTGAAACCAGTCAATGTTAGCCTATGGAAGGAAATTCAAGTTACTGGTAAGTACGGTTAGAATTACTTTTCAGGGTCAGTGCTGGGCTAAAAGATGCAGCACTGGGTTACCTCCTGATAACAGGTGAGTAAATCGGAATTCGTAGTTCGGCTGATTTTAGAGGAATATTTGCACAATGGTGAAGGAAGGGGGTGGGACCTGAGGTGACATGTCTGCAAACACGCCCTGTGGCGCGTTTTAAGTTGGAGAATTAATTCCTTCTCAATCCCGAGGGTCCCTAGGGGCCAACTAGCCCACCAGATACCTCCAGTATGCGCCAGAGAGCTGCGTTGCAGAGAGGTGTTCAGAGGCCACGCATACTGGAGGTTCCTGGTGGGCTAGTTGGCCCCCAGGGACCCCCAGTATTTAAGGGGAATTCGTTCCCCATCTGCAAACGCGCCAGGGGGTGTGTTTGCAGAGTGGTAAAGGAAGGGGGCGGGGCCTGCGGCCCGATCGTTTTTTTGTGTGTTTTTTTTCCTGAAGGGGGGCTGTGTGGCCCCCCTTCCTTTTTCCTATTTTTGGGCCCTGGGGACCCCATCCCCCAGGGCCTTATCCCTTTTTTGTTTTTTGTTTTTAAATTAAACGGGAAGGGGGCCGCGTGGCCCCCTCCCGTGGCCGAATCCGGCCCCGGGGACCCCATCCCCGGGGCATGGCCACACTTTTAAATACATTGTTAAGGAGGGGGCTGCGTGGCCCCCTCCTCAGGCCTCCTTTTGCCCTGGGGACCCCATCCCCCGGGGCAGGCCTTTATTTTTTTTTTTTTTTAAATTATTATTTTTGGGGAGGGGGCTGCTTGGCCCCCTCCCGGGCCACTACTTGCCCCGGGACCCCATCCCCGGGGCTGGCCCTATCCTTTGGGGTCCATGGGGGGACCCCAACTCCCCCACAGACCATGCCGGCTCCCCGCCTCCTGCGGGAGCCGGCATTGCTTTTCCACATGGGGAGCTGCTAACATGCAGCTCCCCATGTGGAAAAGCAATTTGCTTTGGATATTGGAAGCGAGAGAAGGTTTCCTGCTCTCGCTTCCAACAACAAGCAGTTTGCTATGACAGGACAGGAGCCGCGAGGCTCCCGTCCTGTCATAGCAAACTACAGTGTCCCGGGGTAGGCACCCCGGGACACTGCAGGAGCCGGCCCTGGGGGGTGGCGGTCCCCAGGGCCATTACAGGCTCCAGGAGGGGGGCCGCGTGGCTCCCCTCCCTCCATTGACAAAGCCCCGGGGAGGTGGTGGTCCCCGGGGCTCTGTAATGGACCCCCATATTGAAATTTTTAGTGCCCCGGGGAGGTGGCGGTCCCCGGGGCGTGTGGGGGGGCTCAAGCCCCCCCACACAGGTAATTTTTTTTAATTAAAAAGAAGCCCCGGGAGGTGGCGGTCCCGGGGCTGCGGGAGGGCCGAGAGCCCTCCCGCACCATTTATTTTTAAAGCCCCGGGGGTGGTGGTCCCCGGGGCTGGGGAGCCTTAGAGGCCCCCACATATTATAAATAACACCCCCCGCATGCCCCCGGGACTTGGCCCACCCGGGGCCAATTAACAATGAAGCGCGGAGACCGCGCTTCGTTTTTTGTTTTTTTTCGGCGGGATCCGCGCACCCTAAGTGCATCCCGCCGATTTTTTTTTTTTAAATGCTTTTTTCTGCCCAGGGGTCCTTGTGGGACCCCTGAGCAGACCTAGGGGTCAGGGTGTTTCTACCCTGCCCCCTTGTGCTTTTTGCGCACTTGTTTCTTTTTTTTTTTCTCGGTGGGATTCGCGCACCCTAAGCGCATCCCGCCGATTTTAAAAAAAAATGCTTTTCTGCCCAGGGGTCCTTGTGGGACCCCTGAGCAGACCTAGGGGTCAGGGTGTTTCTACCCTGCCCCCTTTTGCGCTTTGCGCACTTGTTTCTGTCCTCGGTTCTACCGAGAGACAAAATGGCTGCCAACGCTTCCTGATTTGGAGTGTTGACAGCCAATTAGCATGCAGTTCGTGATCGGGAGGGTACGCGGACCCTACTCGGCCATAGATATATATGTGACTTTACTTGTGATTTTCTCTGAAACTACTGAACGGATTTACACCATTTAAGCAAAAGGCACGACACTGAACCAAGGGCTACCTCGGGCTGTAGCTGCGACTAAAGGTTCCTATGGAAAAATGAATGGGGAAAACGCGTTTTGGGACCCCCCTTTTTTCTCGGCCCCCGCTTGACGTATCACCCGAGACTTTCAGAATAGGAGCGGACCGGAGCGCCCAACAAGTTGGAGCTTTGCGAAGATTCGTCAACCGGCGCCAACGTTATTGCAAATAGAATGTTGCGGATTTCCTATGGAAAATAGGTCCTAACTATAACTATCTACTGGCGACCGCCAGTAGATAGTTATAGTTAGGACCTATTTTCCATAGGAAATCTGCAACATTCTATTTGAAATAACGTTGGCGCCGGTTGACGAATCTTCGCGAAAGTTTCCAACTTGTTGGGGCGCTCCGGTCTGCTCCTATTCTGAAAGTCTCGGGGTGATTCGTCAAGCGGGAGCCGAGAAAAAAGGGGGTCCCAAAACGGGTTTTCCCCATTCATTTTTCCATAGGAACCTTTAGTCGAGGCTACAGCTTGAACTGCTGAACGGAATTACACCAAATTTGGCAAAGAGGTAGCCCTTGGTTCAGACTCGTGCCTTTTGCTTAAATGGTGTAAATCCGTTCAGTAGTTTCTGAGAAATTTGAAAAAGAAAACACATATATATCTGGGCGGAGCCTAACCACACATGTCATCGTGAGATCTGATTGGCTGTCAGCACTTCATCCTGGAATTGCTGGCAGCCATCTTGGGACCAATATAAATGATAGTACCCCATTGAAATGCATTGTAGTGAATCGAAGATTTTGAGGGTTACCAAAAGGAGAACTATAAAGGGTGATAACAGACTTTAGTTACATTAGAATTCATTTGTTGATGGTACCATACTAATTTCAGGATTTGTGGTGTGTTCTAAGGTGATTTTACCCTGTGAAAAACCTTCTGCTGGGATATCATGAATCATGTTTGAGAGAAAACTATGTTCACATGCTTGTCTCATACAGTTTTGGAAGGTGCTCCAGAAGCTAAAATGAGAGCATATTTTCTGTAAATTCACATTAACTTTCTCAGTCATGTGAGAATGAAGTCTGACATTCTCAGTAAAACATGTACATCCAACTAGGGCAGAGACTGTCAGTTGATTCCTTTGTGTTCTACTGCAGCTTCCCAGAGTGTTCTAAAGAACAACTAGAGCGCTAACAGCCTTACTTATGACAAAATTATGGCACACCTGAAGCCATCTTGATTGGAATAAACTGGTAACACTTAAAACATTTAATTTAAAAAGGAACAAAATGATGGGGTTCATTTTGTCATAGAAATTATGGTTAGTGCTGTAGAAAGAAAAATTAGGACATGTTTTAAGTGAGATCTCAAATATCTTCCTGTTATATTTCAACAGGAGCAGCCTGTCAGTTGATGCCTTTGTGTTCCACTGCAGCTTCCCAGAGTGTTCTAAAGAACAACTAGAGTGCTAACAGCCTTACCTATGACAAAATTATGGCACACCTGAAGCCATCTTGATTGGAATAAACTGGTAACACTTAAAACATTTAATTTAAAAAGGAACAAAATGATGGGGTTCATTTTGTCATAGAAATTATGGTTAGTGCTGTAGAAAGAAAAATTAGGACATGTTTCAAGTGTGATCTCAAATATCTTCCTGTTATATTTCAACAGGAGCAGCCTGTCAGTTGATGCCTTTGTGTTCTACTGCAGCTTCCCAGAGTGTTCTAAAGAACAACTAGAGCGCTAACAGTCTTACTTATGACAAAATTATGGCACACCTGAAGCCATCTTGATTGGAATAAACTGGTAACACTGAAAACATTTAATTTAAAAAGGAACAAAATGATGGGGTTCATTTTGTCATAGAAATTATGGTTAGTGCTGTAGAAAGAAAAATTAGTGCTAAAACACTACCCCCAGCACGACACCCTACACTACCCAAACACAACTGCACTACCCTAAACCCTAAAACACTACCACCAGCACGACACCCTACACTACCCAAACACCACTGCACTACACTAAACCCTAAATATACCCACAGCATGACCTCCCACACTGCACAAACACCACTGCACTACCCTAAACCATAAAACACTACCCCCAGCACGACCCCCTACACTACCCAAACACCACTGCACTACCCTAAACCCTACAACACTAACCCCAGCATGACCCCCTACACTACCCAAACACCACTGCACTACCCTATACCCTAAAATACTACCCCCTACACTACACAAACACAACTGCACTACCCTAAACCCTAAAACACTACCCATAGCATGACCCCCTTCACTACACAAACACCACTGCACTAACATAAACCCTAAAACACTACCCCCAGCACGACTCCCTACACTACCCAACACCACTGCACTACCCTAAACCCTAAATCTACCCCCATCATGACCCCTACACTACCCAAACACCACTGCACTACCCTAAACCATAAAACACTACTCCCAGCATGACCCCCTACACTACACAAATACCACTGCACTACCTTAAACCCTAAAACACTACCCCCAGCACGACTCCCTACACTACCCAACACCACTGCACTACCCTAAACCCTAAATCTATCCCCAGCACGACCCTCACACTACCCAAACACCACTGCAATACCCTAAACCATAAAACACTACCCCCAGCATGACCCCCTACACTACACAAACACCACTGCACTACCCTAAACCCTAAAACACTACCACCAGCATGACCCCTACACTACTCAAACACCACTGCACTACCCTAAACCCTAAAACACTACCCCAGCACAACCCCTACACTACCCATACACCACTGCACTACCCTAAACCCTAAAACACTACCCCCAGCACGACCCCCTACACTACTGCACTACCCTAAACCCTAAAACACTACCCCCAGCACGACCCCTACACTACCCAAACACCACTGCACTACCCTAAACCCTAAAACACTACCCCCAGCACGACTCCCTACACTACCCAAACACCACTGCACTACCCTAAACCCTAAATCTACCCCCAGCACAACCCCTACACTACCCAAACACCACTGCACTACCCTAAACCATAAAACACTACCCCCAGCATGACCCCTACACTACACAAACACCACTGCACTACCCTAAACCCTAAAACACTACCCCAGCACGACCCTCTACACTACCCATACACCACTGCACTACCCTAAACCCTAAAACACTACCCCCAGCACGACCCCCTACACTACTGCACTACCCTAAACCCTAAAACACTACCCCCTGCACGACCCCCTACACTACCCAAACACCACTGCACTACCCTATACCCTAAAACACGACACCCTACACTACACAAACACGACTGCACTACCCTAAACCCTAAAACACTACCCACAGCATGACCTTCACTACAAAAACACCACTGCACTGCCCTAAACCCTAAAACACTACCCTAGCACTACCCCCTACACTACCCAAACACCACTGCACTAACATAAACCCTAAAACACAACCCCCAGCACAACCCCCTACACTACACAAACACCACTGCACTACCCTAAACCCTAAAACACTACCCCCAGCACGACTCCGTACACTACCAAAACACCACTGCACTACCCTAAACCCTAAATCTACCCCCAGCACGACCCCTACACTACCCAAACACCACTGCACTACCCTAAACCATAAAACACTACCCCCAGCATGACCCCCTACACTACACAAACACCACTGCACTACCCTAAACCCTAACATTACCACCAGCATGACCCCCTACACTACTCAAACACCACTGCACTACCCTAAACCCTAAAACACTACCCCAGCATGACCCCCTACACTACCCATACACCACTGCACTACCCTAAACCCTAAAACACTACCCCAGCACGACTCCCTACACTACTGCACTACCCTAAACCCTAAAACACTACCCCAGCATGACCCCCTACACTACCCAAACACCACTGCACTACCCTAAACCCTAAAACACTACCCCCAGCACGACACCCTACACCACCCAAACACCACTGCACTACCCTAAACCCTAGAAAAGAAACCCCCACCCCATGCCCAATCCCCCTTACCTCTCACTCCTCATGGTTCCTCTCTCCTCGTGGTTCCTGCTTCACGTCATCTCTGAGGGGCGGTGCACGTCGTTGTGAGGAAACGGAACAGCCTCTGTTTCCTTACAACGACATGGATCGTCTACATGTTTTTTTAGAACACATGGACATTTACCATACATACCTTTACAACAAAATTAGTTGTAAAGGCATGCGTGGTAAATGACCATACGTTCTAAAAAAATGCGTAGTAATGACTTCGTGATGTACAACGCATGCGTGGTAATGCATGCGTTGTAATGGTATCGCAAAGTAAAAAGTCGTTGTAATGGCTGTTTACCGATCGAAGCTGGCCCCTGTTCTTCAGTGAGTCGTTTATTTGATTAATTAGGAGGAAGGAATGTGGTTTTTTTACCGAAAAGTGCATTCCCGGCTGTTGTATTGTGAAAGTGTCTGCGTGGCCTGGTTTCACTTCCGGTGAGAGAGTGGAAGAGTCTGTTTGGATCTAAAGGAGTTCTGTTGTTGGACGGGGCCGGCGCGACATGTGATCAGAAAACATAGATAATGGAAAGTGTCCTCCCTGAAGTGTGGAGCAGTGCCATGAGAGGTCAACGAGTGTGCGTCCCACCGCAGTATGACCGTACCGCGTGACCCATGTGCCGCCTCCAGGGTACGGGAGGCAGAAGCGGCATCTAATTCTACATTTTGGTACTAGGGCATTTTAACTTCGTTGTTCCTGCCAGATACAGAGAGAAGATCCTGTGTTATTCAGTGCCCTCGTTGCTTTTTTGTGGGTTGTGGTGCTTGTCACTTCGCTGCCCCGCCGGTGCACACGGCTGGGCACCCCACCTTGTGTGCCATCTGCAGGGCCTCTGCCCTCGGATCACTGGTTTCGGTTTCTGGAGGGCAACATAAACAGTTGCTCCCAACGGACTAGCCTGAACACTTAGGTGAATATCCCCTGCACCAGCATTCCACGGAAATTCTTTCCTAGCTCTCCCACGTCAACGAGCACGGCTCCGCTCGCGACACCGTATGACGTCATCGGAGCCATAAGAGGACCTCGTCGGCGTGCTGACGTCAGTTCCACCCATTTTTTCCGTGCCACCGAGGCAAACAGGGGACCGAGACATTTTCACATGTATACATAGTATAATAAATATATATATATTCACTGAAAAAACCATAGGTTTCAGGCACGTTATAGTTAGAAATTAGCATTTAAAAAACCTTAGAAATTCACTGAAAAAACCATAGGTTTCAGGCACGTTATAGTTAGAAATTAGCATTTAAAAAACCTTAAAAATTCACTGAAAAAAACGTAGGTTTCAGGGGCGTTATAGTTAGTTGGACATTTCCATCGTACAAAACCATAGAAATTCCCCCGTTATAGTTAGTTCAGCTAACTATAACTCGCGTGCTCCATAATGCACTGCTGATGACGTCACATATTACATCACTCATGACATGGTCAGTGACATCACTGATGGCATCTCAAATGACATCATCCAGTGAATGTGTGTTTTTCTGAAAATTAAATATGTTTTATATATGTATATCTCAAGGTCGATGGAAGAATAAATGGGTATATAAGTGTCTAAATGGATGATTTTTTTTTGTAAAATTGATTGTATAACTGACTAAGTGTATCTTAGTGAATACATGGGTTAGTGAGTAATGTTTAAATATGAAAATATCTGTATCAGTCTCTCACTTTGTGTATAAGTGGCTGCATGGGTTTGTGAGTAGCTACATGAGTGTCTATATGGGTTATTAGTTGGTTTTTTGAGTATCAGTATGAGTGTCTGAGTGTCTGTATGGTTCGGTGGGGGTATTACTTAGTGCATAGATGCATGAATGAGTGACTCACTGTTTGTATGTGTTGAAGACAGCATGTGTGCAGGACTGTATAGGTGGATGAGTATGTGTTTGGGTGTGTTAGTGAGTGAATGACTGTCTCAATAGTGTCTTTATGAGTAACTACATATGTTTTAAACTAGTATATGTGAGTATTGGTGTATATAAGTGAGTATATGTGAGAGTGAGAGATTGGAAGAGTTCCTGTACAAATAAGTAGGTGTTTCTATAAGTGATTGTTTAAGAGAGTAAGTATGTGTAAGTTTCTGTAGAAGTAAGTGTGGTAGTGTGTGTATAACTGTATATGCAAGTAAATGGATGTTTGATACTTTGTTTGCATGTGTGACTATGTGTGTGAGTAACTCTATGGATGAGTGGCGGTGTGTAACAGGATGTATAGGTGTATGAGTACATATGATGAGTGAGTACATGTATGAGTGACTGTATAGGGACTGTTGGTGAATGAGTGGATGTGTGTGTAGATCTTGGAATTACTGAATAGGTGTGTTGTAACTGGTATTGGTATGTCCATTGTTTTGAAAATGTTAGTTTGTATTTTTGAGTGTGTGTATCAAAGGTTATATTAGGGTGAGAGGAGGTCTGCCACTCTATCACAAGGATGATGTCATCAGTGATGTCATCAGTGATGTCATTTGAGATGTCATCAGTGATGTCATGAGTGATGTCACTGACCATGTCATGAGTGATGTAATATGTGACGTCATCAGCAGTGCATTGCGGGCGCGCGAGTTATAGTTAGCTGAACTAACTATAACGGGGAATTTCTATGGTTTTGTACGATGGAAATGTCCAACTAACTATAACGCCCCTGAAACCTACGTTTTTTCAGTGAATATATATATATATGATTATAAATATATAAAAATGTAAAATAATTATTTTATTAATAATATATTTACAAAATCTTAAATAGCATAATATTATCAGCAATATATGTAAACATATTTACATATACCAAAAACATAAAATATTAAAAAGGGAATTAATTTAATTTAAAATAAAAATTACAAAACACACATATTTTACAATTTAAATCAAAATAAGTTACAAACGAAAAATATTGCAAATTATAACATAATTATTAGAACAAATCAAACACATAATTATAACAATGACATCATAAAATAAATTGTTACAAATTAAAATAAATACATATACATTTCCCACCACATTAAAAAGATTTTTTTATACTAAATAAATATAAAAATATTTACTCCCACCTAACACAACACAACAGTAACAAAATATTTTACACCACACAAAAATAAGATTTCCTATTCTAACTACAATAAATATAAAATTACATAAAACATAACATTACAAAATACTACAATTTATTATTCCCACTACACTTAACACAACAATAAAATTTATAATTAACAAAAAACAAGCAATTCCCACTCCAGTCACTGCAACAGTAGGGAAAGTTTTGAACTGCGGAGGGGTAGAATTTACTATTCCCATTCCAGTCAGTTCAGCAGTAGGGAAAGCACTGGATTGCGGAGGGGTAACATTTACTATTCCCACTCCAGTCAGTGCAACAGTAGGGAAAGCGCTGTATTGTGGAGGGGTAAAATTTAGTATTCTCACTCCAGTCAGTGCAACAGTAGGGAAAGCGCTGAATTGCGAGGGGTAAAAGGTACTAGTCCCACTCCATTCAGTGCAATTGTAGGGAAAGCATTGGATCGCAGAGGGGTAAAATGTACTATTCCCACGCCAGTCAGTGCAACTGTAGGGAAGGAGCTGGATTGCGGAGCGGTAAAATTGACTTTTCCCACTGCAGTCAGTGCAACACTAGGGAAAGTGTTGGATTGTGGAGGGGTACAATTTACTATTCCCACTCCAGTCAGTGCAACAGTAGGGGAAGTGTTGGTTTGCAGAGGGGCACAAATTACTAATCCCACTCCAGTCACTACAACAGTAGGGGAAGTGTTGGATTGCAGAGGGGTGAAAATTACTATTCACACTCCAGTAAATGCAACAGTAGGGAAAGTGTTGGATAGCAGAGAGATAACATTTACTATTCCCACTCCAGTCAGTACAACAGTAGGGAAAGTGTTGGATTGCGGAGGGATAAAATGTACTATTCCCACTCCAAAAAATGCAACAGTGGGATATGTGTTGGATAGCGGAGGCATAAAATGTGCTACTCTCCCTCCATTCAGTTCAACATTAAAAACAAATAAAATATCTTCAAAAAATAAAAATATTTTAAAAAGAAAGGAAATAAAAACATATTTGAATATGTTGAAAAAAGTAAATATATATTTAATGGTACAATTTTAAAAAAATAAAAACATATTATAATGTTAAATATATATAACAAATACTGACAAATATTATTATAAATAAAACCAATCAATCAATCAATCAAAGACTTTATTCGGTTTTCAGATATAAAACCATAAAAGTTGTGAATATATAAAACAGTAATTAATAAAATCTCATAAAACCATTATACAGATCATTACATAGATACCAAAACCGAATCATAGATAAAATACAATATAAAATACCATTAACCCCTAATAATGATTCAATGAACCAATGATAAAATTAAGTGACACCCGGGATCCTATGTACATATATCACAGAGGGGAAAATAAAATTGTTTAATGACCTACAGAATAGTTAACATCTATTCTAAATAGGCCCTACATGTTACTGCAGATTTGAGGAAGTTAAGCACAAATAAAACAGAGTCCTCCTCATGCAACAACTGAAGGTAGATGAGAGCTGGACGAGCCTGCCTAAAATTCGCCCTTCTTAAAATCGGGACAATAAAATTTTTCCGGCGGGTCGCATAGAACCTACAAAATAGTAAAAAATGGAGCAGATCCTGAGGAGACATGCCATCGCAGCCACAGGGTGCTAAAATCGTTCCTCTGCCACTCCCCCTAGGCAAAGGCCAACATAAAGTAAAAGAAACCCAGGCGGAACCTAGTCAGCAAAAATCCTTCATATGTGCTGAATGATCCCAAAAGATAAGGTTCAGAAAATGACGTAGTTTTCAGCATTAAAAATCGTTGAACACTGGGTTTTCTCAGTTCCAGCTCTTCCCTCTCTACTCTCATTAGGCTACAGAAGGACTCCCTTACCCAACCCAGGTCATTCTTGGAGGCCACTTCAGGATTAGAATATAAATCAGCTCTGCCCAACCTGGCAAAGCTAGTCTTTATATAGCTAAGCCATGGCATACGATGCGAGTTATCAAGAGACATGCACTCTTTCAGAATCGACCGGGTGGAAGTCAATTCTTCATTCCTACAAATTTTAAGCCAAAATATTAATGGTCGGAGAGCCAAAGTGTCACCCAGATACGGGACCCCTAGTTCCTCGTGCACCACCATGTTAGAGGTTCCAATTGGAACACCCAATAGACGCTTCAGGAACGCATTCTCGACCACTTGCAAATCATCCATGGCTACCTGTCCCCAAATTTCACTGCCATACGAGGCAATCGCGACACACTTTGCCTGATATATCTTTAAGAGTGCCGCTATTAGTCTTTTGCCCAAATTAGAGGCAAAGTTAAAAATAGCCTTATTTGCCCGAACTAAGTCTCCCCTCTTCCTTTGTTTTAGTGGGCCCCACTTCAACTTCTCATCCAATATAACCCCCAAGTATGAAAAAACATCAGTCCGGGGAACCTGGGCAGTACCTACCCTGAACTGGAAGGTCTTTTTGCTATGAAGGCCCACCTGCATCACAAAGGATTTGGAATCATTTATGGTTAGATCTCGATCCCTCATGAAAGCGGAGAAGGAGTCAAGCAGGGTTTGTAGCCCCCTAGCGGTTCTAGATATAAGGACCGCGTCGTCCGCATATAATAGGGCCGGCAGGCCTCGTCAGCCTACCTGCGGATAGTCAACCCTTGTAGCTTGTAAGGGGTTATTTAAATCATTAATGTACAGGTTGAACAAAAAAGGGGCCAAAATACAGCCATCGTACACCTCGTTTTATAGCCAAAGTACGAGAGACTCTTAGATCTTGTGAGAATCTAACCTGCGCCTTAGTTGAACGATGAAGGTTTTCCAAGAAATAAATATTTTCATCTACCCCAATGGCCAACATGGACTTCCATAGTGTGTTCCTATTCACGCGATCAAACACGGAAGACAGATCCAGGAATACTAGGTAGATCGTACCGGATCGGGCGACCGTATATTTATTCAGGATCATGGATAAGTTAAGACACTGGGCCATAGTTTACCGCCCCAGACAGAACCCATACTGAAAGTCCGACAAAATAGCATGTTCCTCTGTCCAGGTAGTCAACCTATCCAGGAGCACTCGTCCCACCACCTTGACCACTGAATCTAACAAGGAGATCAGTCTGTAACAGTGAGTGCTATTTCTGTTACCTTTTTTAAAAACCGGCACGATTGTAGAAGTTGCCCAAGACTCAGGACAGCCGGATCTAGCCACTGCATTTAAAACAGCGGCAAGAACTGGCGCCCAAAGTGCTGGATCGGACTTAAAGAGGTCAGCTGGAATGCCATCAGGTCCCGGGGCTTTATTACTGGACAGTACATTTATCCCATCCTTAACCTCAGAAGAACTAAAAACTAGGTCAAACATACCAGCTGCCCGTGATAGGGGGCAATTTAGCTCCGGGGGCACTCAAACATAGCTTCAAAATGGAGGACCCACTCCTCCTCGGTTATATGGGCTCCTACGGCACTGCCTTCCTCTGGGTTTAAGGGGGGCTATTGATTATGGTCCAGAACCTGGAGCTGTCCCTCAACGTGCTGGCTTCAATTAGCTCCCTACATGCTTCATCTTTTAGGGCTGATTTACGTCTCACCAATTCTGATTTGTACTCTTTTCGGCGTAATCTCACCAATAAAGGATCTCTTGGGCTCTTATTTAGCGCTACACGCAAGTTCCTTTCCGCCTGGGAACAAAGAGAATCAAACCATCTAGGGCACTGGTTAACAGGTCTCCTGGCCCGGGGCAGTTAAAAAATCACTTATTTTGCCTGTGATTATTTTAAAAGCACTAATGACCTCCCTCGGAACTGAGGACAATGTGGTACACCTTGCTAGCTCATTAGCACAAGAGTCCGACAAGTATTTATAAAATACATCCGGGGATATCTGGGTCCATTTTAGCCACCTCCCGCCATCAGTTGGTCTCACTGTCCCACTCTGCTCAGCCTCCTTTATATACGACATTAAGGGCCCCTGAAAATGAGCACACAGGGGATTATGGTCACTGTATGCGCTAGCTTGTATAACAAATCCTGTGAATATGTCTAGTAATGGGGATGTTACCAGGATAAAGTCTATAAAAGAACCAACACCCCTACCTTTAAATATAAGAATGCCGGTCTTACTACAGGGATCAGACAAACACATGAGGGATGACAGATCATATTCATGAAGGAGGCCATTCATTGTCTCCCCTTGTGGTGAATGTTCAAAGTGAATTCCCTGTGCCCGAGGACAACCAAGATCAGCCACACAAGTTACCCTTGGATCACCACAAATATGAATGTTAAAATCCCCGCTATCACAAGATTTCGTAACGTGGTATTAAGGTGCTGCTTTACAAAGGAGCCTAACATGGTAATGTTACATACATCATTAATGCAGGAAGCTGAATTATAAAAGTTAATGAGGCCCAATTTGTGGGCCCCCCTTCGGAGTACCAAAGCCTGTAAGCAAGGGCTCTCTGTGGGCAAAACCGACAAACTACAATCGACAGCCAGGGAGATGTAGATAGCAAGGCTTCCTCTAGGTCTTCCCATATGAGAGGGGATATCCGGAACAAAAAAAGACTTGAAGCCCTCCAAAGGTAAACTGCTACCTGTCCACCATGTCTCCTGCAAACAAATCACACTAAGGGGTCAATTCCGATTCGGGCCGGAAAAAGCACCGACCGACTCGGATCCGGAAATAATACCGACCGACACGTACCCGTGGCGCCCGACACGCCAAGTACGATGCAAGGCGTGAAAAATCCGACCGACACGTACCGAAACCAAGTCGACCGACCGAGCCGCACGGAAAACAGCAATCCGGCCGGAAAAACACGCAAATCCAACCGACCGACACGCACCCGGAACTAATCCGACCGAAACGTACACGCGAACTCCAAACCGCAAAGTACGATGCAAGGCGCGAAACCACGAGCGAGTCGGACGGAGGACAAGCCGTACGACCGACACACATACAAAACCGAGCCGAAGCAACACAGAATACCGCGACGGACACGTACGCAGCATAGAAAACTGCACAAACACAGCGCGAACGAAACGGAGAACACCGTACGAGACAAATGCAGGGTCCGACTCGGTCACAAGAACGTTTCCAACATACACAAACAGCACAAAGGAAAAAATCACCCAAAAAAGGCCAAACAAGTAATTACCAAGCCAATAAATACTGGGGGGTGGGGACAGAGAACAAAGACACACCCAAAACTCCACCTATATAAAGGACACAAATCACAACCATGAGCCTTTGCAAATGCCATTCCACTGCCAGCACCCAAGAGAAAGCAACCACACACCCACAGCTCATCCCTCACACAAGCCACACACCAACAGCACACCAACAAATACCTACCTCACATACAACCAGCAAAACACACACTCACACACCCTCACCTGCACACCAACACACACATCACTCACCATCACCACCCATCACCATGCCCCCCAAGAAGAATCCCAAGTTCCTAGATAGTGAATTGGAAGTCATGGTAGACGAGATCCTCAGGGTGGAGCCACAGCTGTTTGGCACACTGGTCCAACAGACCCCCATCTCCCAGAAAACCAAGATGTGGGAGAGGATCATCAACAGGGTGAACGCACAATCACCATGTCGGCGCACAAAGACCGACATCCAGAACAGGTGGTATGACGTGCGCAGGAGGGTACGGGACATGCTGAAGAAAGACTACATCAACAGCCAATACACCGGCAGTGGCCCTCCTGCCAAGCCAATATACCTCAGGCCCTGGGAGGAGAAGGTGCGGGCCATCCTTCCGCCAGTGAGCGTATATGGACTAGAGGACATCCCAGAGCCTGGTGAGTACACAACAAATGTACACAATATACTGCCACAAAACACACACATCACTGTCAAGGGAGAGTCAAACCATGCACTCATAGCAATTACACAGCAACCAGAACAGAATCATCCCAAAATGTGTATGTCAGTCAGATAAACACAACACATGCCATCAAAAAAGTCACATCCAACTGTGCCAACACATGTACAAACACAACTACAACTACAGCTAGGCAGTGGCACAAATAGAACTAACAAACACATCCACACATGTAGCCACCACAACAACACCAACACACAGTGAAGACCACTCAAAGGAAGGAATTCTGTGTATGCTGGCCAAGTCAGTGTAGCCAATAGCATCATGGGAGTCGCAGTCACACATATTGCCCCCCCCACAACTGTCCCATCAACACCACCCTGAACCATGCTCACATCACAGGAAGTGGAGAAGGACTCACAAGATGGCTGACACTGGCTACTGCTGTGGGGAGCACAAGGCCCTGCTGGCAACTGTGCACCAACAAACAGCACAACACCAGTGCCTGACATCCTGAGAGACAACTTACACTTCCTGCAATGCAAGCACGTTCCATGGTGGGATATCTGGCTAGCTGGGTGGGAAGGGGGACTTGCAGCACTGACCATAGTCACAAGCACCTCCCCTCACACACACCCCAACACAAACTCCACAGAACCCACCTGGTAGAATGCAATGCCCCCCATCCTAACACAAGATCCCACAAAGAACCACCACCCTGGGTTATGTTGTGTGAAGCACAGGGACACTCTTGGGACTGTTAGCCAAACAACTGCCAGGACAACACTCCCAGCCATCCTGTCAGCACAGCCAGCCCACCCCACAGGAAAGCAGAGTCAAAAGGAAGGAAGCATGGGCATGCTGGGAAGGGGGGGTGTAGGCAATAGCATGATGGGAGTGGTAGTCACAGCTCAACATCCCCCACCCACATGGCCCAGCAAGCTCACACTGAAGCATGCACACCTCACAGGAAGTGGAGAAGGACTCACAAGATGGCTGACACTGGCTACTGCTGTGGGGAGCACAAGGCCCTGCTGGCAACTGTGCACCAACAAACAGCACAACACCACTGCCTGACATCCTGAGAGACAACTTACACTCCCTGCAATGCAAGCACGTTCCATGGTGGGATATCTGGCTAGCTGGGTGGGAAGGGGGACTTGCAGCACTGACCATAGTCACAAGCACCTCCCCTCACACACACCCCAACACAAACTCCACAGAACCCACCTGGTAGAAGGCAATGCCCCCATCCTAACACAAGATCCCACAAAGAACCACCACCCTGGGTTATGTTGTGTGAAGCACAGGGACACTCTTGGGACTGTTAGCCAAACAACTGCCAGGACAACACTCCCAGCCATCCTGTCAGCACAGCCAGCCCACCCCACAGGAAAGCAGAGTCAAAAGGAAGGAAGCATGGGCATGCTGGGAAGGGGGTGGAGGCAATAGCATGATGGGAGTCGTAGGCACTGATATTGGTCACCCCCACAACTGTCCCATCAACACCACCCTGAACCATGCTCACATCACAAGAAGTGGAGAAGGACTCACAAGATGGCTGACACTGGCTACTGCTGTGGGGAGCACAAGGCCCTGCTGGCCACTGTGGACCAACAAACAGCACAACACCACTGCCTGACATCCTGAGAGACAACTTACACTCCCTGCAATGCAAGCACGTTCCATGGTGGGATATCTGGCTAGCTGGGTGGGAAGGGGGACTTGCAGCACTGACCATAGTCACAAGCACCTCCCCTCACACACACCCCAACACAAACTCCACAGAACCCACCTGGTAGAATGCAATGCCCCCCATCCTAACACAAGATCCCACAAAGAACCACCACCCTGGGTTATGTTGTGTGAAGCACAGGGACACTCTTGGGACTGTTAGCCAAACAACTGCCAGGACAACACTCCCAGCCATCCTGTCAGCACAGCCAGCCCACCCCACAGGAAAGCAGAGTCAAAAGGAAGGAAGCATGGGCATGCTGGGAAGGGGGGTGGAGGCAATATCATGAAGGGAGTCGTAGTCACTGATATTGGTCACCCCCACAACTGTCCCATCAACACCACCCTGAACCATGCTCACATCACAGGAAGTGGAGAAGGACTCACAAGATGACTGACACTGGCTACTGCTGTGGGGAGCACAAGGCCCTGCTGGCAACTGTGCACCAACAAACAGCACAACACCACTGACTGACATCCTGAGAGACAACTTACACTCCCTGCAATGCAAGCACGTTCCATGGTGGGATATCTGGCTAGCTGGGTGGGAAGGGGGACTTGCAGCACTGACCATAGTCACAAGCACCTCCCCTCACCCACACCCCAACACAAACTCCACAGAACCCACCTGGTAGAATGCAATGCCCCCCATCCTAAAACAAGATCCCACAAAGAACCACCACCCTGGGTTATGTTGTGTGAAGCACAGGGACACTCTTGGGACTGTTAGCCAAACAACTGCCAGGACAACACTCCCAGCCATCCTGTCAGCACAGCCAGCCCACCCCACAGGAAAGCAGAGTCAAAAGGAAGGAAGCATGGGCATGCTGGGAAGGGGGTGGAGGCAATAGCATGATGGGAGTCGTAGTCACTGATATTGGTCACCCCCACAACTGTCCCATCAACACCACCCTGAACCATGCTCACATCACAGGAAGTGGAGAAGGACTCACAAGATGGCTGACACTGGCTACTGCTGTGGGGAGCACAAGGCCCTGCTGGCAACTGTGCACCAACAAACAGCACAACACCACTGCCTGACATCCTGAGAGACAACTTACACTCCCTGCAATGCAAGCACGTTCCATGGTGGGATATCTGGCTAGCTGGGTGGGAAGGGGAACTTGCAGCACTGACCATAGTCACAAGCACCTCCCTCACACACACCCCAACACAAACTCCACAGAACCCACCTGGTAGAATGCAATGCCCCCATCCTAACACAAGATCCCACAAAGAACCACCACCCTGGGTTATGTTGTGTGAAGCACAGGGACACTCTTGGGACTGTTAGCCAAACAACTGCCAGGACAACACTCCCAGCCATCCTGTCAGCACAGCCAGCCCACCCCACAGGAAAGCAGAGTCAAAAGGAAGGAAGCATGGGCATGCTGGGAAGGGGGTGTAGGCAATAGCATGATGGGAGTGGTAGTCACAGCTCAACATCCCCCACCCATATGGCCCAGCAAGCTCACACTGAAGCATGCACACCTCACAGGAAGTGGAGAAGGACTCACAAGATGGCTGACACTGGCTACTGCTGTGGGGAGCACAAGGCCCTGCTGGCAACTGTGCACCAACAAACAGTACAACACCACTGCCTGACATCCTGAGAGACAACTTACACTCCCTGCAATGCAAGCACGTTCCATGGTGGGATATCTGGCTAGCTGGGTGGGAAGGGGGACTTGCAGCACTGACCATAGTCACAAGCACCTCCCCTCACACACACCCCAACACAAACTCCACAGAACCCACCTGGTAGAATGCAATGCCCCCCATCCTAACACAAGATCCCACAAAGAACCACCACCCTGGGTTATGTTGTGTGAAGCACAGGGACACTCTTGGGACTGTTAGCCAAACAACTGCCAGGACAACACTCCCAGCCATCCTGTCAGCACAGCCAGCCCACCCCACAGGAAAGCAGAGTCAAAGGAAGGAAGCATGGGCATGCTGGGAAGGGGGGTGGAGGCAATAGCATGATGGGAGTCGTAGGCACTGATATTGGTCACCCCCACAACTGTCCCATCAACACCACCCTGAACCATGCTCACATCACAGGAAGTGGAGAAGGACTCACAAGATGGCTGACACTGGCTACTGCTGTGGGGAGCACAAGGCCCTGCTGGCAACTGTGGACCAACAAACAGCACAACACCACTGCCTGACATCCTGAGAGACAACTTACACTCCCTGCAATGCAAGCACGTTCCATGGTGGGATATCTGGCTAGCTGGGTGGGAAGGGGGACTTGCAGCACTGACCATAGTCACAAGCACCTCCCCTCACACACACCCCAACACAAACTCCACAGAACCCACCTGGTAGAATGCAATGCCCCCCATCCTAACACAAGATCCCACAAAGAACCACCACCCTGGGTTATGTTGTGGTAAGCACAGGGACACTCTTGGGACTGTTAGCCAAACAACTGCCAGGACAACACTCCCAGCCATCCTGTCAGCACAGCCAGCCCACCCCACAGGAAAGCAGAGTCAAAAGGAAGGAAGCATGGGCATGCTGGGAAGGGGGTGGAGGCAATAGCATGATGGGAGTCGTAGTCACTGATATTGGTCACCCCCACAACTGTCCCATCAACACCACCCTGAACCATGCTCACATCACAGGAAGTGGAGAAGGACTCACAAGATGGCTGACACTGGCTACTGCTGTGGGGAGCACAAGGCCCTGCTGGCAACTGTGCACCAACAAACAGCACAACACCACTGCCTGACATCCTGAGAGACAACTTACACTCCCTGCAATGCAAGCACGTTCCATGGTGGGATATCTGGCTAGCTGGGTGGGAAGGGGGACTTGCAGCACTGACCATAGTCACAAGCACCTCCCCTCACACACACCCCAACACAAACTCCACAGAACCCACCTGGTAGAATGCAATGCCCCCATCCTAACACAAGATCCCACAAAGAACCACCACCCTGGGTTATGTTGTGTGAAGCACAGGGACACTCTTGGGACTGTTAGCCAAACAACTGCCAGGACAACACTCCCAGCCATCCTGTCAGCACAGCCAGCCCACCCCACAGGAAAGCAGAGTCAAAAGGAAGGAAGCATGGGCATGCTGGGAAGGGGGTGGAGGCAATAGCATGATGGGAGTCGTAGGCACTGATATTGGTCACCCCCACAACTGTCCCATCAACACCACCCTGAACCATGCTCACATCACAGGAAGTGGAGAAGGACTCACAAGTAGGCTGACACTGGCTACTGCTGTGGGGAGCACAAGGCCCTGCTGGCAACTGTGCACCAACAAACAGCACAACACCACTGCCTGACATCCTGAGAGACAACTTACACTCCCTGCAACGCAAGCACGTTCCATGGTGGGATAACTGACTGGCTGGGTGGGTGTGAAGGAGGGCCGGCTGTCAACCAAACACAACCAATGCAGACCATGTTCACACCCCAGAAAATACATAGAAATGCCCAAATAATGCAGGACAATGTGCCACACCAATATCAACCCCTGACTGTGACGACTTGGGACAATGCAATGTACAGGCCCGCACCCAGAGGCACAGTCACAACTGCCATGTGTGTCAACCATTGATGCCTGCAGAAACATAACATACATTGTTTGTGTCTCCCAAAAACAGGTGATGATGGGGACACAGCAGCAGATGCTCAGGAGTCCCAGTCCCAGGCTCAAGAGGATGCGGAGCTCACTGGCATCGTACAGCCTCTGTCCTCCTCGGACGATGAAGACCAACCTGGCACATCCGGTGCAAGTCAACATGCAGCACCAGCAGGACCACCAGCTGCAGCACCAGCAGGACCACCAGCTGCACCCCCTGCACCCACCCCTCCAACGACTGTCACCACAAATACCATCCCTGCCGACATGGTCAGAACAAGGAGCAACTCCAGCACAGGGACCCTGGACCAACCTGGGGCCATGGACACCACCACCACCAACTCCCAAGGTGGACCAAGGTTATCTGTGCGTGTCACTGCACACACTGCACATGTCAGCAGGGGTGGTGGGAGGGGTGGGAGACAGAGGTCGCTGCTTGCAGACGTTGCTGGTGTGCATGATGACCCACAACTGGTACGCATAGCTGATGCGTACCAGTCCAGCACCGGAGACCTCAGCCAGGTAGTGGGGCTCCTCAGAGACATGAAACAGCAGCAGGCTGCCCATCATGCCCGCTTGGACTCCCACATGTCCCACGTGGAGTCCAAGTGGGATGCACTGCATGAGATGACGGCGGTGCACAGGGACATTTTACAATGCCTCCGCCAGATGAACAGCAACGAGTCCACACCTCCCTGTGTGCCAACAACATCTGGTGCCGAACAAACTGCAACTGACACAGGGAGGGAGGAGGACTCTGGCGGAGAGTCCCCTGCACCGCAGCAGCCTGTACTTGAGGGCCCCCCCAAGAAGAGGGGTCGTCCGAGGAGGGAAAAGTGAGAGGCCGATGGCCAAGCGCAACTCCCAGGAAGCCTGAACCTGTTCTGGATGTTCGCCTTTGTGCACAGACTGTTCACCCTGTTGACGGCAACACTACTCCCACACATTGCATGGGGAGTACAAGTTGGACCAATGTGTCAGACAACTGTGGCCCCGATACTGGGGATCCTGTCCACCAGGACTTTCAATTCACCTAGGAACTTCGGATTGCAAGATTTATGTACAGCACTACCCATCCTATGCACTATTAACACAAATGTATCACAATAAACACACTAATACACCATACTTGCCTCTGTCGTGATTCCAACGTGGGTGCTGTTATGGGGATGATGAACTGCAAAATTACACTGTGTATGCGAACTGCAACAGCAAGGACAACACAGGCATGTGAGTAAAGGCAACGTGACACATATGAGGGAGACACACCACCAGGGCTACACAACACATACACACCTAGGCCATCTGACTCATTGCCTACACTGATGTTGCCAGGGAAGACGGTGCAATGCACAGACACCACACCCATTCCCAGTTGTAGTCAAGTAGCCCACAGGTGCAGTAAGCAAATGGCACTCAAATGTGTGACCACAGACAATGCACATCACAAAGTGAAGCACAGGTTTATTACACGTTTACAACATGTCGTAACCACTACAGATGCAAGGTAATCCCACCTGGCAGCGGGCACACAGTCAACAACTCTAGACGGAAGGAAGTCCATGGGTGTGGCGCACATCACCTGTAGGGACACAACAGCTACCACCCTGGATGTGCAATCACGTCCTCGTTGGACACAGTTGACCAAACGAATCTGAAAGTACCCTGTGAAGGACAGAAATGACACACAGTCAAAAGCAATGGAGTACAGGACAGAACAGCAAAACTCATGCACAATACATGTTACAAGATACCCACCCAGAACCAAGTTAGCATGTCAACACTGTTGGGGAGTACAGCCCACCTGTTAGCACACATCGCAACACACATCCAGTCAAGTAGCCCATGGACACACTGCAACAGCACCAGAGCACCACCTACACATCATGCCAACTCACATCATTGACATGACACCTCAGGATACTCACATTCAGCTGAAGAAGTTGGTGATGAGCTGTATGCGGACATCACCATCATCATCATCATCATCGTCGTCACTGGCATCGTGGTCCAGGCCAGGATCCTCCACAGGTGGCGGATGTTGGTCATCGTCATCCTGGATGAGAGGCAACTCCTTCCGCACTGCCAGGTTGTGGAGCATGCAGCAGACGATGATGATCTTGCACACTTTTGCAGGGGCATATGGGAGGGACCCTCCGGTCTTGTCGAGGCAGCGGAAGCGGCTCTTCAGGAGACCAAATGTCCGCTCAATCACTCTCCTGGTCCGACCATGTGCCTCATTGTAGCGCATCTGGGCTGGTGTCACAGGGTTCCTGAGGGGTGTCAGCAACCACGGCATGTTGGGGTATCCTGAGTCACCTACGGACAGACAAGTGCACATTAGCTGACTTGGAAAAGTGGGCGGAATACTACAGATCAGATCACACACAATGGCACAAAGTCAGTACACACCGACAAGCCAGGCACGCTGGTTCTGCATCTGTGCCATCATCCTGGGGATGCGACTACTCCTCATCACAAAGGCATCGTGTGCTGAACCAGGGAAACGGGCACACACGTGTGTGATGGTCATGTCTGCAAGACACACCACCAGTGCATTGACCGAGTGGTAGTGCTTGCGGTTCCTGTAGGCCTGCTCCTGGGCCTGTGGTGGTACCAATGCCACATGTGTCCCATCAATGGAGCCAATGACATGCGGCATCCTCCCCAGGGCATAAAAGTCACTCTTCACGTCAGTGAGTCGTCGCAGTCTAGGGAAATAGATGTACCGGTTCAGGAATAGCAGCATTGCCGCCAAAACATCGCGGAGCACACGGCTCAACATGGTCTGTGACATCCCACCAGCAGTCGCCACAGTATGTTGGAAGGTACCGGTGGCAAAGAAGTGTAGGGCTGCCATCACCTTCACCTTGGGGGTCAGCGCTGTAGGATACGGCCGGCCAGGCTGCAAATGTGGGGACAACTGCACTGCCAAATCCTCAATCAGCTGCCTGGTGAAGCGGTACCGTCGGATGCTGTCCCGTTCCACCATCGTTGCCAGGTCTGGGAATGGTCGATGGACAGCAGGAGCCCTGCAGTGCAGAGGAGAAGTAAGCAAGATTGTCAGTCACCCCACATATGCGGCATTGAACACACTCAAGATCCCAACATACATCATTATGAGGCACAACTACATGAAGTGTGCAGTTCCGGAAGGACATGTATGGTACATACATGGCCAACATCTGTCAACACGGTCCAACAGGTGGCATCAATTAGTCCCAGGTTGGCCCATTGGACATCATGAGGCCGTGTCACAGTTCCCATCACCTGCTGCCGTGTCACAATAACCCCCACAGTGACATGTGAGGACAGATGTGCCCCAGGCACCACAGCTCAACGACAGGTACATTCCCAGGGACCCTGTATTGCCACATGGACACTGGCATTACATGGAGTATCATGTATACACCACAGCAAAACAACCATGACCCCCACAGGTAGTGGCCCCACTTGCCATGGCAGGACAGACATGGACGTCTGTGACACACACACGCACAACATCAAAGTCCATGCACACACAACCTGGATGTGGAGACTGTCTCCCATTGTGCACATGAAATCAGAGACATTGTAAACACTACATGCACAAAGACTGTGGAGGACCATCACTATTGTGCCACTGGGACACCCTGGCTCAAACATACCGTCCCACATGGGACTCACGGGGTATGTGACATGACATACACATACACCACCGTGAAATGTGACCATGGCACATGCACAGATATGAACAGTTGCACATCACAGTGGTCATGCACACGTAACACCCAGGATCCTGTCCCCATGAACACGTGCACAGCCTGGGGGTGGCTGCCCACAGGTGACACCCACAGGACAACATGTACACCAACATACACACAATAGGAAATGCAGCCTTACATGCCTTATGATAAAGTTTGGACAGGCTGTCGTGATGTAGGTGTGCCCCTCACTGCCTGGGAGCTATCTGTGGCTGGCATATGTCCATCTGAGACAGGCATGCTGACATATGCCAGTCACATGTACAGTGATGCGTTGTACTGCAATGGACCGATCGGTGCCTCCAGCCGGCCCATTGCATTCAATGTGTGCGGGTACGCGTTGTACCCCTGTGCGCGTTGTACTGCAATGGACCGATCGGTGCCTCCGGCCGGCCCATTGCATTCAATGTGTGCGGGTACGCGTTGTACCCCTGTGCGCGTTGTACTGCAATGGACCAATCGGTGCCTCCGGCCGGCCCATTGCATTCAATGTGTGCGGGTACGCGTTGTACCCCTGTGCGCGTTGTACTGCAATGGACCGATCGGTGCCTCCGGCCGGCCCATTGCATTCAATGTGTGCGGGTACGCGTTGTACCCCTGTGCGCGTTGTACTGCAATGGACCGATCGGTGCCTCCGGCCGGCCCATTGCATTCAATGTGTGCGGGTACGCGTTGTACCCCTGTGCGCGTTGTACTGCAATGGACCGATCGGTGCCTCCGGCCGGCCCATTGCATTCAATGTGTGCGGGTACGCGTTGTACCCCTGTACGCGTTGTACCGCAATGGACCGATCGGTGCGCACCCATTGACAATGGGCTTGCCTGGCAACGGACGCGTTTTCGATTTTCGAACGAGTCGGTTGCTGGAAAATCAGTTGGTCACCCACAACAATGTTGCAAAATCATGTATGTCATGAAGTTGAAGATTTGAAGGATGCTGTGGGCGTGTTTTGGTGCTGCTATTCCATGGATTGGCCAGATTCAGAAGATGCAAACAACTTGGACCTATCACTTTGGACACAAGGGACAGTATCTGCCTCTCCAGCACATATATATTGCTGGCTGTTCCCCTGAGAGCTCACTTGCCTGCACTACATGCTCCAGGACGACATCTGCCACTGCACTGCTGCTGTCTCTGCCCCTCTGGACCCTGCAATGGCACGTACTGTGGAGAGAGCCCCAGCCTTCAGCCTTGAAGAGAACCAGGCCCTGCTGGACAGCCTACTTCCACAGTACAGCAAGCTGTATGGGACACCAGGGGAGCAGGTGAGTGTTCTGTGCACTGCCTTTCTGAATGTGCATTTTGTCTGACTAGCAAGGCTGGAAGTCTGCACGCCACTGGCTAGCAGGGTCACTGAGTAGTTGTCACCCCCATAGTGTGTAGTGACTTGCACTGGACAGGTATGGTGCAGTGACAGTGCATTTGAACATGGTTTTACTTCCCATGCAATGATACCATGTAGTGACGTCTGGCAAACTGTCCATGGTCAGCTGTGCACTGCCTGTGTACATCATGAGCCCCTGTGATTGAGACATGTATATACAACTGTGTCATGCACGGATATGTTGCATGTGTGGTAATGGCCTTTTCACTTTGTCATCCTGACAGGTTAATGCCCATCGGAAGCAGGAGATCTGGAAGGACATCGTCCGGGCCGTGGGGGTCTACAAGCGCCGGATCCGCAACTGCCAGAAGAGGTGGCAGGACCTTCGGGGCTGGACCCGGAGGATTGCACGGGTCCAGCTGAAGCTGTCGACTCCTCGCAGGAGGGGCGGAACACGGACCCTGACCCCCACATGCTCCAGATCCTGGCGGTGGTGTTTCCAGACCTGGATGGGCAGCTGAAGGCCAGACAGCAGCAAGGAGGGGTGAGTCAAAGACTGCACTGTGAACTCTGTATTACATGCTTTGTGCCCTCCTCTGGCCTGGTTCAACTGCCACAGTGCAGCAGTCATGTTGTCCAGGAGCCATGTCCCTCTATTGTGCACTGCCCACTGCTCATCTGATACCCAGGTGTGGCCCTTACATTCAGGGAATTGTGTCACTTGGGACTGTGTCCTTGCAGTTTGCTTCACTAAAGGTGTGGGACAGCATCTGTTTCCCTAACTCTGTTGTGGGCATCATGGGTGGGTCCATTGTTCACACAACGCCTGTGTTTGGACATGTGATCTGCGTGTTGCTTTGATATGCGGTCCACTTGCTGAGCTGAGCCACCACATGTGCCTGGGGTATGTGGCACACGCCCATGCAGCGGGTGGGAACAATGTTTGGGCCCCAGGAGTGTGCAGATTACGTGTGTCACACATACATGGCCAGCTATCCACTGTCCAGGGCACATCCCTCATTCATGTGGAGCAGGACAGTCATGCCTACTCCAGGCCATGCAATGCACTCTGTACTCCCACTCCCTGTGTATCAGCTGACACATTGTGCGCAGTGATTTGAACCCTCAGGTGTCTGCCTCTGTGTCAGTGTGCTGTGGATTAGTTGCCAGGACTGCTGGGGTGTTTCTTGGTAGGGGCTCAGCATGCCCCTGGAGATGTGACCATAGGAGACGTTACTTGTGTGTCACATAGGTGTTTGATCAGCTGCGCGTGCAGACTGGGGTATGTGAATTTGAAGTTCAGGCAGCTGTTCCCCATTCACAGCAAATTGTGAGGGGCTCAGGTTCAGAGGGTAGTGTCACAGGTCTCCCATATGTCCAATAGGTATGACCTGGACAGATGAGGGTTAAGATGATGTGTTGTGTGGGGGATGTACATGTGCACTTGTGCAGCTCCAGGACTTGCATTCCCCATGACCTACTATTGTGACACAGTGCATAGTGTTGTTGTCTGGCTGCCAAGTCATACATCACTGAGACAGTGATGTATGACTTAGCAGTCATGCCTCTGCCATGGCATGTGTCAACTTATTGGTGGTCCTGCAGGGGAGTGACATGTGCTACATGCACACCATTGTGGCGATGGCTATCAGGACATGGGTGCATCATGGTGTCTGTCGCTGGTATGCATCACATGCATTTCCTATTTGACTCTGGGCATCCCTTTCATCCGGAAACCTGTACTGACTCAGTGGCAAGAGCTGTGATGTGTGCATGTCCACATGCCACACCGTGTCCTCTGCACTGTCCAACTACTGTGTACTTGGTGCATGTGTCCACACTGGGGTGTTGCAATCCAACAGACACCAGACAGATGGGTGCAAGGCCATGTGGGATGTGAGTGCCATGCTTGGCATCAGACTGACAATTGGCTTCTCCTGTTCAGTTAGGGCACTTTTAGCAATGTACAACTAATGATGCCAGGGCTTGCTCTGTAATGTGCTGTGCTCACAGTGGTGTGTGCGTTTGGTGCAGGTGACTGATGTCTGTCTGTTTCCCCATTGTTTGCAGATACATCCACGGCCACGGAAGGGGACAGCTCCACGGACCAGGAGGAGCCAGAGAGCCAGACTGGGTCAGCAGCCGAGGAGTGGTCGGAGGGACCCAGTGGCACAGAGGGCGAGGGGAGCCACACCGAGGAGTCCTCAGCACCATCCACCTCAGCTGAGGACCAGAGCAACTCGGAGGATGACTCCCTTGTGGAGGCGGGTGTCAGCAGCCACCACACCCCAGCTAGTGTTGCTGTCCCCGCCACCACCAGCACCACCACCGCCCTCCCATCGGCTCCCATTCCCCAGGTCCGTGGAGGCTCCCATGTTCGGGAGCGTGTCTCCTTTGGCCCAGGCACCGCACCCCCTGCCCCTGTGTCCCCTGCTGCCCTGAGTGAGGAGTCTGTGTACCTCCTTCGCCAGCTCCATGTAGGGCAGACAGCCATGCTGAGTGTCCTCCATGCGCACACCGCACTGTTGACTCAGCTGGTGTCGTTCATGGAGGGCATCTCATCGGGCATGTCTGACCTACAGAGGGGCCACAGGTCCATGGACTCCTCCCTGACGGCAGCAGTGTCCCTCCTCAGACAGTCCCTCACCCCTCCTGCCTCTGCTCCATCCACACTCCCCAACACCTTACCCGTCCCAAGCACACACACACCGGCACAGGCACACACCAGCACACACACGTCCAGCACACAGACACACACGCCACAAACTAAACGCACACGCACGCACAGTCAGGGGACTGAAACCAGACTCACAGGGGATGGGGCCCTGGTACACACACATGCATCCACGGGCACTGCGCAGTCCTCAGTTGCCTCTCCCTCCAAAGCACCCTCCCTTGCCTCACCTGCAACCCCAAAGACCCAGCGCCTCTTCCTCAGTGACCTCGGCCTCTTCCCCTCCGATCCAGCTGCCCCAGCATCCAGGGTGAAGAGGAAGCCCCCCACACGGAGCAGAGTGCCCTCGCCCCCGGACACCCTCCCCCAGGTGCAGACAGACTGAGGCCCCCACCCGCAAGTCCCCCGGAGTGCTAAGAGCAAGACCCCGCCGCCGCCCTGCAGCTCAAGCACCAGGTCTCCTTCCTCCATCCCTCAGGCCCCCACTCCACAGGTGCCCCCACCACACCCTGCCCCAGGTTCCCCCACCCACAGATATACCATCCCCAAGAGGCTCCGGCCTTCTCCCCCTGCCACTTGCTCTCCCGGCACCACACCCCCGCTGCGCTTGTCTGTGCCACTGATGTGGTGAGGGTGTCCTCCCCTCTGTCCAGCCCACCTTGCCTGTTCCCCATTCTCCTCCCCTGGTGGTAGGCACTGCAGTGGAGTCCACTACCACCCTGTCTGACTTGGGCACTGCAGTGGCGGACCTGTCCACTCCATCTGCAGGGTCCACTGCAGTCGTGCCGGCACCCACAACATCTGAGCCATGCCCCCCAGTTGTGCCGGCACACACCATGTCAGACACCTCCACTGCAGTTGTCAGTGGCTCTCCAGCACCCACCACCCCTTCCCTGCTTCCTCCTGGTGAGCCCTGATCCTGTCCCTGCGGTGCCTGGCCTACCCCCCGGTTGCCCCTCCTAGTGGATTGTCCCTGGTTTTGTGCAGGCATGTGTAGGGTGGCATCTGCCACTGTCACCCACTTGTGACTTTGTTGATGGACTGGCCATTGGCCTTTGTTTATGTTCTACCGGACTTCTACTTTTAATGCCACATATGCTGAATAAAGCAACTTTCTGTTCTCTAGTGCTTTTGCTTCTGATGTACATGATGTTGATGATGCTAACCATGCCCTTGCTGCAGTGATGGTGATATTTGGTCTCATGATAATGAAGTGTTACTGTGCAGGAACCCATGTGGTCCAGGGGGAATGTGTCCTATCCTGTGGTGTATCCATGTCATCCATAGCAGCATCTGAGGGTGTCATGTGTTCAGTATTTGGCAATGGGATTTCCTACTTAGATTGGCTATTTCACATCTGTGGCTTCCACCCCTGCACATCTGTTGTGCCTGCCATTGTTCAATTCATCTACTTCCCTGACCGTGTGGCCATCACCACTGGACATGCAGGTTTGGGCATCAATGGGGAAGGACTCATCTGTGTTGTCAGTGCAACATTGCTATACAAGTGTGTTGGATCTGTGCTGATGATTCCGTTGGCACTTCCATGACCAGGCTGATGTGACGGGAGCCCTCATTTGGTGCTAATTGTTGATTGTGTGACCAAGTGCTCAGCTGACATGGTGGGGCCCTACTGAGGCAACATATGGCACAGCTTTCCTCACACAGGAGTGGAGTCCCCTCATGGCAGTGTGTACTCCTGTGACATTGCCTGCGCCCAAGGTGTGTGTTGTATGTGCATGTCTGTGTGTTCACTTCCATTTAGCTGTGCATGCTGTGATCCCTAGTGTTGTACCTGTTTGTGATGCTAGCTGAGTTGAGCTATGTTCCCCCAAAGTCTTCTCCTGGGTTCTCTGTGATGTGGGTGCATGGCACATTACTGGTCATCAGGGTGTCACCCATAGGTGTGCTTGCTGTCAGGGCTGAGTTTGTGTGCAGACGCAGATGGGTCACAGTCAGATTACCCCTTGGCACTTGTTGTTTGCCCCTGTCATGTGATTTCCAGTTTGTGTTATCTTTCAGTGATTGTGACACGTTGTGTGTGTGACTGCTGGCACTTCTCAGGGTCCGGGCTGCAATGTTGGTTGTTGTCTATGTGTGTTCTTTGTGGGTGACCTTGGCTTCTTCATTGGTGTGTGACTGTGGCTGTGATCCCATTGGTGGGTGTGGTATTGCCGTCATGTCCATGTACGCCGTAGTGTGCAGTGTGTCACACATTCAGGAGTCTTGTTGAGTGTCCATGTGTGATGTGTTTCTGCACCTTGGTTCCCACCCACCACCCTGGAATAGTCATGGGTGCATGTGCAATGTCACCAGTGCATGTGTGCTTGACTGCTGCACATTGTTGGAGGTCGAGGGGTGTGGTGTTGAGTGTGTGCAGATGAGAGTTGTTGCCCGGCTAGGCCCCTGCCTCCATGTTGGCCTTGGCTTACTGGCCATGCTGTTTGATTTGTGCTTGTGTAGGTGTGATGGTAGTTAGTTGCTCAGTACACATGACTGTGGTTCACAGTGTGAACCACATTTGGCTTTGTCATCACAGTGGGATTGTAATGCAGCCCAGGGTCACCACATTGTGGGGGCCCCGGGGATGGTGCTGTGGTGTGTCTGTCTTGCTGTGTCAGTTGCTGTCCCTACGTGCCTGTGTGACATGTGTGATTTGTGCTCCCTCTCATCTGACAATGCCTGCTTGCCCACATAGGGGATTTAGATCCATGAGTTACCTTTGTGTGGCACTTTATGCACATCTGTATGATTGGTATTCAGGTCTCCTCATGTGTTGTGTGGTTGCCTGGGGACACTGGCACCCCCCTCACCTGTTGTGTATGATGTGCAGTGTGGGTCTGCCTGTTTGTGTTTGTGCATCTGCACCACTGCATTGGCATATCTTGGGTGTGCCATTGGCTGTATGTGGTTTGGTGGGTTTCCCCTGCTGTCCCTGGGACTCCTAGGTCATCGGTCAGCACAATGATCATGGTTTGTGTGTCCCATTGCTGCCATGGTATGGTATCTGTTCACCTCACATCTGCAGTCTCCACAGGGTATCTGCATGTGTGTGCCCATTGGTGCAAATATGTGGGTCTGCATTCTGATGGTCACTTCTGTCGTTGTGTCATTGATGATTGTTGACGGTGTCAGCCCCCATGGGTGTTGTTTGTCTGCACATGGCTAAAGTTATGTCTTATTTGCACTGCAGGATTTGGCTCCCCCAATTTATGTTGCAATGGGACACATACACTACTTTGCCACTGATGTGTTTGTTGTTCTGTGACCAGGAATCATCCATGCAGTTTGGCAGTTGCACCTCTTTCTTTGTCAACACTTACCTTTTGGTCACTGTGATGATGGGGGTTTGGACCCCATTGCCACAATGTTCAAAGTGTGCTTCAGCTATGGACCCCACACTTACATTTTGGTCACTGTGATGATGGGGGTTTGGACCCCATTGCCACAATGTTCAAAATGTGCTTCAGCTATGGACCCCACACTTACATTTTGGTCACTGTGATGATGGGGGTTTGGACCCCATTGCCACAATGTTCAAAATGTGCTTCAGCTATGGACCCCACGCTTACATTTTGGTCACTGTGATGATGGGGTTTGGACCCCATTGCCACAATGTTCAAAGTGTGCTTCAGCTATGGACCCCACACTTACATTTTGGTCACTGTGATGATGGGGTTTGGACCCCATTGCCACAATGGTCATGGCCTGCTTGCATTGTGGGTGCCACACACATATATGTGTGGCACATGTGCTAGGGGGTCACATTGTATGTTCAAAGTCATGTTCGGTGTTGTGGGCATTTGACACAGTCTACACACGCTTGTCATGGTGTTGGGGGATGTCTTCTTCTTGCATTCCCTAGGTTGTGGTGTGCTGGTTGTGTCATGCATTGTCCATCCTATGAGTGGGGGTGGTAGTAGTGGTAGGCATCCTGCCCCCCTGGGTGAGGGTGGTAGTAGTGGTAGGCATCCAGCCCCCTGGGTGAGGGTGGTAGTAGTGGTAGGCATCCTGCCCCCCTGGGTGAGGGTGGTAGTAGTGGTAGGCATCCTGCCCCCCTGGCTAAGGGTGGTAGTAGTGGTAGGCATCCTGCCCCCCTGGCTAAGGGTGGTAGTAGTGGTAGGCATCCAGCCCCCTGGCTAAGGGTGGTAGTAGTGGTAGGCATCCAGCCCCCTGGCTAAGGGTGGTAGTAGTGGTAGGCATCCAGCCCTCCTGGGTGAGGGTGGTAGTAGTGGTAGGCATCCAGCCCCCTGGGTGAGGGTGGTAGTAGTGGTAGGCATCCTGCCCCCCTGGCTAAGGGTGGTAGTAGTGGTAAGCATCCTGCCCCCCCTGGCTAAGGGTGGTAGTGGTAGTAAGCATCCAGCCCCCCCTGGCTAAGGGTGGTAGTAGTGGTAGGCATCCTGCCCCCCCTGGCTAAGGGTGGTAGTAGTGGTAGGCATCCAGCCCCCCCTGGCTAAGGGTGGTAGTAGTGGTAGGCATCCTGCCCCCCTGGCTAAGGGTGGTAGTAGTGGTAGGCATCCTGCCCCCTGGCTAAGGGTGGTAGTGGTAGTAGGCATCCTGCCCCCCTGGCTAAGGGTAGTAGTAGTGGTAGGCATCCAGCCCCCCCTGGCTAAGGGTGGTAGTAGTGGTAGGCATCCTGCCCCCCTGGCTAAGGGTGGTAGTAGTGGTAGGCATCCAGCCCCCTGGGTGAGGGTGATAGTAGTGGTAGGCATCCAGCCCCCCTGGGTGAGGGTGTAGTAGTGGTAGGCATCCTGCCCCCCTGGCTAAGGGTGGTAGTAGTGGTAGGCATCCTGCCCCCTGGCTAAGGGTGGTAGTAGTGGTAGGCATCCTGCCCCTCCTGGCTAAGGGTGGTAGTAGTGGTAGGCATCCAGCCCCCCCTGGGTGAGGGTGGTAGTAGTGGTAGGCATCCAGCCCCCCCTGGGTGAGGGTGGTAGTAGTGGTAGGCATCCTGCCCCCCTGGCTAAGGGTGGTAGTAGTGGTAGGCATCCTGCCCCCCTGGGTGAGGGTGGTAGTAGTGGTAGGCATCCAGCCCCCCTGGGTGAGGGTGGTAGTAGTGGTAGGCATCCTGCCCCCTGGTTAAGGGTGGTAGTAGTGGTAGGCATCCTGCCCCCCTGGCTAAGGGTGGTAGTAGTGGTAGGCATCCTGCCCCCCCTGGCTAAGGGTGGTAGTAGTGGTAGGCATCCAGCCCCCCTGGGTGAGGGTGGCAGTAGTGGTAGGCATCCAGCCCCCCTGGGTGAGGGTGGTAGTAGTGGTAGGCATCCTGCCCCCCTGGCTAAGGGTGGTAGTAGTGGTAGGCATCCTGCCCCCTGGCTAAGGGTGGTAGTAGTGGTAGGCATCCTGCCCCCTGGGTGAGGGTGGTAGTAGTGGTAGGCATCCTGCCCCCTGGGTGAGGGTGGTAGTAGTGGTAGGCATCCTGCCCCCTGGCTAAGGGTGGTAGTAGTGGTAGGCATCCTGCCCCCTGGGTGAGGGTGGTAGTAGTGGTAGGCATCCTGCCCCCCCTGGCTAAGGGTGGTAGTAGTGGTAGGCATCCTGCCCCCCCTGGCTAAGGGTGGTAGTAGTGGTAGGCATCCTGCCCCCCCTGGGTGAGGGTGGTAGTAGTGGTAGGCATCCAGCCCCCCCTGGGTGAGGGTGGTAGTAGTGGTAGGCATCCAGCCCCCCCTGAGTAGGGGTGGTGGTGCGCATTCAGGCCCCTGTGTGCATATGTGGCATTGGTGATGGGCATCCCGCCCCTATGGTGCTGCTGTTGCTGGTGTAAGTATATTCTGCATCCCTCTGTGTGTGTGTGATGTGTCGTGTACGTGTTGTATGTGTTTTGTGGTTGGTGTCAGGCTTACCTTCTGCGCCGTACGCGTCCGTGCCTGTTCCGGTAGTAAATGTAGAATATCGGTATGATCGGGACGAAGGGATTCATGGTTGGTTCGTGTCGTTCGTCCTTCTCGTTGCTTCGCGTCGTCCTTGTCGCTTCGCCTCGTCCTCGTCGCTTCGCCTCGTCCTCGTCGCTGCCGTGTTCGTCTCGGAGCCGTGGATCGTGTTGTGGCGCGAATCGGAGCTTATGTGCGCCTCTCCCGGATGCTTTGACGTGCCGTGCGTAGCGACGGGTTTGGCGCGTACGGAAAGCGCATCGTACTCGTTCGGCCGGACGGAGCTGCATTTTGGCTTCCGTGCGACTCGATTCAGCGTGTCCGGATTCGCCTCGGTCGGGGAACAGGACCTGGTTTGGGTGAGTACGGCTCGGCCGGATTCTTTGCTGTTGTGCGCATCGTACTTACTCGTTCGGTGTGCTGTACGGATCGGTTGGGAAACAGGCTTTCGCATGGCTTTTTTCCCGACCGAATGGTGTTGGGTGCGCCTCCGACCGAGATCGGAATCGGCCCCTAAATTGTTTGATGTACAAAATCCAGGAGGGGTCGGAGAACTTGTTAGATAGTCCCGCAATATTCCAAAATATAAAGTTTCTGTACATCGCCCCTATAGTCCCAGACCCGGTACTTGCCCCTAAAAGTTCCTGCGAGGTAGAGGAAGACACTGGAATCGTTAAGGCAGTCCTGCTCAGTCAATCACAAGCATCTAAAGTATCGAGGGGTGCAAAACGATTTGTTAGTTCCAGCGTAGGGGGAAGCGGTGACTCCTGTCGTCCAGATACAGCACAGTTCAATTGGTTTGGAGTTGGGGCCCAGTTAAAATTCAAACTCCTGGACGGTGGGTATAATGGCGTGTGACTATTAGATGAAGCCCTAAAAGTGATTGACATTTGATTCTGCCCCTGTGATTCAGGTTTATAAAAAAAAACAAGTGGTAAGGCCATGATGGATGTCTTAAAGCCAAAATGGGTGTTATTTGCAGTTGTAAACAAAATTCTTTCTGCAATATGAGGTTGGTTAAAGTTAATAATAACGCAGTCACCATTATACAACTTGCGGGAGTTTCCGATCCAGTTGACCATTTGCACCATGTTAATGGTGTTCTCTATTCTCATACCCAAAGCCGTGTTACAGGATAACCAATGTAGTACCTTATTCTTCAGTTGAGTGAAATCCTCCTTGGTGCCCAGAGGGAGAGCTGGTACGTTCCCCAGTATCACAACATATGGGGTCGATTCTGCTGGCAGATGGATAACAGGCAGAATATTTGAAGAATTTTGTGTGGGGGCCTTCCCTCCCCCCTGAAGATGCTCCCCATGAGCACTACTCTCCTGCATCGGATGACCCTGTGCAAATGGTCTTCTATTTGAACCAGGGGCTGCACCTAAATTTGGTTCAGTGTGGGACACAGAGGGGGGCAAAACCGGACGCTGATGTACATTGCCCCTCAAGGGCCTAGGAGGGGATAGAGGGGGTTCCCTGGTATTTGTGTGTGGGCCACCCTCGATGGAGCAATCCGTTGTTGAGGGAATCGTTGATGGGTTAATAGCTACGTCCATTGGAAGTGCGCAGCGTTTAAGATCAGAGATACCATTTTCAATCGAAATTAAACGCTGGACGATAGGACCCAGCATAGTATTCAGCAATGCCTGAACAAGTCCTGTAAAGATTCTAAAGTGCACATTAAGGGGTCGATTCCGATTCGGGCCGGAAAAGCACCGACCGACACGGAGCCGGAAAAATTACCGACCGACACGTACCAGTGGCGCCCGACACGCCAAGTACGATGCAAGCCGCGATAAATCCGACCGACACGTTAGGAAACCAAGCCGACCGACCGAGCCGCTCGGAAAATAGCAATCCAGCCGGAAAAACACGCGAATCCAACCGACCGACACGCACCCGGAACAAATCCGACCGAATCGTACCCGCCAACTCCAAACCGCAAAGTACGATGCAAGGCGCGAAAAACACGACCGAGTCGGACGGAGGACAAGCCGTACGACCGACACGCATACAAAACCGAGCCGAAGCAACACAATACACCGCGACCGACGCGTACGCAGCATAGAAAACTGCACAAACACAGCGTGAACGAAGCGGAAAACACCGTACGAGACCAATGCAGGGTCCGACTCGGTCACAAGAACGTTTCCAACATACACAAACAGCACAAAGGAAAAATCAACCAAAAAAGGCCAAACAAGCAATTACCAAGCCAATAAATACTGGGGGGGTGGGGACAGAGAACAAAGACACACCCACAACTCCACCTATATAAAGGACACAAATCACTACCATGAGCCTTTGCAAATGCCATTTCACTGCCAGCACCCAAGAGAAAGCAACCACACACCCACAGCTCATCCCTCACACAAGACACACACCATCAACACACCAACAAATACCTACCTCACATACACCCAGCACAACACACACCCACACACCCTCACCTGCACACCAACACACACATCACCCACCATCACCACCCATCACCATGCCCCCAAGAAGAATCCCAAGTTCCTAGATAGTGAATTGGAAGTCATGGTAGACGAGATCCTCAGGGTGGAGCCACAGCTGTTTGGCACTCTGGTCCAACAGACCCCCATGTCGCAGAAAACCAAGATGTGGGAGAGGATCATCAACAGGGTGAACGCCCAATCACCATGTCGGCGCACAAAGACGGACATCCAGAACAGGTGGTATGACGTGCGCAGGAGGGTACGGGACATGCTCAAGAAAGACTACATCAACAGCCAACACACCGGCAGTGGCCCTCCTCCCAAGCCAATATACCTCAGGCCCTGGGAGGAGAAGGTGCGGGCCATCCTTCCGCCAGTGAGCGTATATGGACTAGAGGACATCCCAGAGCCTGGTGAGTACACAACAAATGTACACAATAAACTGCCACAAAACACACACATCACTGTCAAGGGGAGAGTCAAACCATGCACTCATAGCAATTACACAGCAACTAGAACAGAATCATCCCAAAATGTGTATGTCAGTCAGATAAACACAACACATGCCATCAAAAAGTCACATCCAACTGTGCCAACACATGTACAAACACAACCACAACTACAGCTAGGCAGTGGCACAAATAGAACTAACACACACATCCACACATGTAGCCACCACAACAACACCAACACACAGTGAAGACCACTCAAAGGAAGGAATTCTGTGTATGCTGGCCAAGTCAGTGTAGCCAATAGCATCATGGGAGTCGCAGTCACACATATTGCCCCCCACAACTGTCCCATCAACACCACCCTGAACCATGCTCACATCACAGGGAGTGGAGAAGGACTCACAAGATGGCTGACACTGGCTACTGCTGTGGGGAGCACAAGGCCCTGCTGCCAACTGTGCACCAACAAACAGCAGGACACCACTGAATGACATCCTGAGAGACAACTTACACTCCCTGCAATGCAAGCACGTTCCATGGTGGGATATCTGGCTGGCTGGGTGGGAAGGGGGACTAGCAGCACTGACTATAGTCACCAGCACCTCCCCTCACCCCCCAACACAAACTCCACAGTACCCACCTGGTAGAATGCAATGCCCTCCAACCTAACACAAGATCCCACAAAGCACCACCACCCTGGGTTATGTTGTGTGAAGCACAGGGACACTCTTGGGACTGTTAGCCAAACAACTGCCAGGACAACACTCCCAGCCATCCTGTCAGCACAGCCAGCCCACCCCACAGGGAAGCAGAGTCAAAAGGAAGGAAGCATGGGCATGCTGGGAAGGGGGTGGAGGCAATAGCATGATGGGAGTCGTAGTCACTGATATTGGTCACCCTCACAACTGTCCCATCAACACCACCCTGAACCATGCTCACATCACAGGGAGTGGAGAAGGACTCACAAGATGGCTGACACTGGCTACTGCTGTGGGGAGCACAAGGCCCTGCTGCCAACTGTGCACCAACAAACAGCAGGACACCACTGACTGACATCCTGAGAGACAACTTACACTCCCTGCAATGCAAGCACGTTCCATGGTGGGATAACTGACTGGCTGGGTGGGTGGGTGGGAAGGAAGGTCTGGCTGTCAACCAAACACAATCAATGCAGACCATGTTCACACCCCAGAGAATACATAGAAATGCCCAAATAATGCAGGACAATGTGCCACACCAATATCAACCCCTGACTGTGACGACTTAGGACAATACAATGTACAGGCCCGCACCCCGAGGCACAGTCACAACTGTCAGGTGTGTCAACCACTGATGCCTGCAGAAACATGACATACATTGTTTGTGTCTCCCAAAAACAGGTGATGATAGGGACACAGCAGCAGACGCTGAGGAGTCCCAGTCCCAGGCTCAATAGGATGCCGAGCTCA